>JABXWE010044001.1:0-12993 GCA_014611495.1 Limonius californicus | reverse complement strand
GTTCACATTTTAATGTTTCTAAAACCTCGGTATTTATAACTCTAAAAGAATTTAAATATAAATCGTACAAATTTTCTAATCACCAACAACTATTCGATGAAGACAAATAAAAAAGAACAATCTTTTGTGAAACATTCTTTAATTTGCTAAATGAACATGAATACTTTTTAAACAAAATGGTTTTTAGTGATGAAGCAACTATCACAATAAATGGAGAAGTCAATTTACAAAACTTTCGGTGTATAATTTCTCATCTATCCACTATCCATCAACATGCTAATCTTATTCTTTGGATATTGGTCCCGCACTAACCGCCATTTAGGAAACTTAACTCACAGTCAATAGGTACACTGGGAAAGTTAACGTATGGCTAGGAATATTTGAAAATTAGTTTATCGGCCCATATTTTATTGATGGTAATCTCAATATCGCCAAACTTTTTGAGCTATTAAGAAACGACATCATTCCGGCAATTGAAAACTTAAACATCGATGATCCTTGGTTTCAGATGGATGGAGCCCCTCCGCATTCTACGAATGCCATATGAAACTTTCTAAATGACAGGTTTCCAGGACGTTAGATAGGAAGATTCGGTCCCGTGCCGTGGGCCCCCGCGTCCTGCGGATTTGCCGCTCAATGACTTCTTTAGTTGGGGATACCTGAAAACAAAAATTAATACAAATATTCCAATACAAAGTATCGATGAATTAAAAGATCGCATACGTACCGAATGCAATAGCTTGAATCCTGACTTTCTTGCGAATGCTGTGCGTGCTTTTCAACACCGTTTAGGTTATTGTTTAGAAGTACAAGGTGGCCATTTCGAACACTTGTTGCAACTGTTGTTTTTATTTTCGTTTCCGTTTTCTATTATTGTTATTTCATGTTTTACAATAATAATCGCCGTTGTTGTTCTACTCATTTTGATTTACCTATTTAATATAAACACCGCATCGAACATAACTTTCATACTAAAATAATTCACAACTACAGTGATGTTTGCTTCTGTTTTTTAGTTTTCTGTGTAGTTGGTTGCCTACATAATAGGCGCAACTGATGCGTTAGTTTTAAAAGTGTACATAGACGATGTACCTATACTAAAAAGAAAAATTCCCTGTATATTTGTAGCGTTCTAAGAAGGGTGCGTTAAGCGACACTTGAAAACACAGAACGAAACGAAGTATCTAGTGATCTTCTGTGACTGATGAACTAAACACGCGCAATCAATAAGACTGAAATATCTTGTGTAATATCAATTTCCGCTTCCGTCTATTAATAATACAGAAAAATCCTGAGCGATAAAACACCACCAGATCGAATATATGCGCTATAACCTATAATTAACAAGGATATTCAAAGTAAACAATAATTAGGAAGGTGTTGTCATTTGTTCTATAATTAGTTAGATAAAATTAATGGAGAGCATACAGGGGAACTAATAGACTATAAGTGTTTGTACAAAGGATGAATTATTAGGGCACGCTCAACCCGAACAATAGTCTGGTTATCACAATAAAGGCGGGTTAATTATTGGTCAAAACCCTAGGTAATAAATTTCCCGCAACAATGGGCACATTCGCGCTAAAAAGAATGTAAAAACTCTAATTCGGATTTGTAACAATGGGCTGCTGCGGAATGGGTCTTCACTTTGCCGGCTTATGAAAAGAAAACTTGGTTTATTATTCAGTTATTTGACGGGACGCTTCTTTTTAAGATTACGGACATTTTCTTACAACAATTACGTAGTCTTGCTCATGTTTGCTCTTCTTGTTGCCTCAATGCAGCAACGTAAATTGCAAGAGACGCTGCGCTGATTGCGTGGAATTTATTTTAAAATTTAAATGAATTCCTAAAAAAACGCAGTCCTATTTTTCTTGCGCTTTGTTTCTGTTCTTGCAAGCTGCAACTGATTTTTCATTATAATTAAATTATTGAAATTAAAGCCCCAGCTCGCAAGAAGGACTTGTATTCACGTAGCTGCGGTTACTTTCAGCGGCTAAAAACCACTTTCTTTGAGAGCAAGTGGGCTTTTTGCGTTACGCGGATAAATTGCTTTTCCTTAATGCTAATTTAATTCTTAACTTCAAGTGGTGAAGTTTTAGAGCTTTTAAGAGATTTTTTATTTTGTATTAAACTTAAGGAGGTATAACGAGAAGTGAAAAGTTGAAACCCTCAAGTGTTTTTATGTTCTTAAAGCCATAATTCCATTAAGGATTTTTAACATTAATTCAATTACGCCGGATTAACACGAAGATGGTGGAACTAGGGTGGTTTACGACATTCGATTTTTTTTATAATTTAACACATAATGGCCGAAGCACTTTGCCTGGTACCCCATTAATTCAACAATAATTACGTTTTATATTTCAGATATTGTACGAGTTTCCCCATTGAATGATTTGTAGAATCAGATAGGGCAGAACTTTAAAGTTCAAAATGCACACGGGATTAGAAGCTTCCTACGCTTATGAGCTCTTCCTCTTTGCCTTATTATTTACTTTGATATTCCCATTACAAAATGCATTTCCTGAAGATCTGTCTGTGCAAATTCTCCGTTCTTCCATGGTTTTGCAAGGAACTTCTCAAACCAATTCGTCCACGTCCTGCAAACGGAAGGCCCGAGATAGCTTCGGCTAAGATCTGTTACGGGCCAACCGGGCTTTTCCGTCAGATGGCATCAAGAAAGATGGAAATGCCTTCGGCTTAACTTAGAGGAGTCGGGGTGGTTCACGAGAAACGCTTAAGAAAGGAAATTTGACGTAGTTATGTACAGATCAAGCCAAAAATTAGTAGACACCACCTTCCTAATCACAGCTAATTGCAGGTTCTCGTGAGAAGGCCGCGAAAGCAGCAGACTATGAGAAATCGAACTCACTTTTATTGTGCCTTCTACTGTATACAATCCTTACAAAATCCATGCACAATAAAATACAAAGAAATAAAAGATATGCTGAATTTTAAAACAAATATAACTCTATTGATTGAAATTGAAACACACATAGTACAAAAAAATACAATAAAAACCATAACAACTGTAGTTGAACAAAAGGGAAGTTGGGACGTCCAAACCAAAGTGCTCGCCGCAACTGGCTTACGATATTTACTTTAATGAACAAACAAAACTACGCAGAGAACGATGTTCGAGTTTACAAATTAAATGCACTTTACAATTAACAAATAATGACAACTGAAGACTGAAGGTCGCTGTATTTTATACACCAATACAAGTCTTTAGAATTAATTGAACACAAGACAATTTTACCTTAGTTTCGTCAGTTACACAATTTAGGTGCTTGTGGTTCTTCCTTGGAAAAAAATTCAAGTACGCCCTTGGGTGTTAGATTACGAAAAAGACGATGCACACACACAGCAACGGAACTTCGACTGAGATTGCATCATCTTGCACAATCACAAAGGAATTTCTTGGAAAACGGAGGCCGTATATGTTTTTTCCAATCGGGAACAAAATGTTTGCCGCATAAATTTCCAAAGCATTGCGGCACATCCAGAGGGTCAGGTGTTCGATATTAATCCGCAAAAGCGATAAGCAAAATCGCAATGAATTTCCTTCCAAGGGTTAAATCCAGCGTATTTCTTAAATCCGACCCTTCTCGATGGTTCTGTTCACTCTACGGTGATAACAGCGATACGAAAATTACATCAATCGAAAACTAAGCAGCAAGGTCTTACGGGGGGAGTCCCCTCTCTAGAAGAACATTCAGGGCACATATTGGTTCTTCTTCTTCTTCTAGTCCCGTATTGTGTAATGTTAGCAACCATTATAGCAAATCTATGTCTTTTCTGGGTATAGGTGTATTGTGGTTGGTCCTTTTTTTAAATTTCTGAACCAGGATTTCTTATTTGTTCCTTGTCCTCGTTTTCCTTCTACTTTGCCTTCTAAGTCTACTCGTAGAATACCATATCTACTGTGTCTCATAATATGACGGAAGTACTATGTTACTGTGCTGGACGGACGATATCAAGAGGATAATAACAAATTGGATGAAAACAGCACACGATAGAGAAACATGGAAAATTTTGGAGGAGGCCCATGTTTAAAGATGGACGAAACAAGAGGTTGGATGATGGTGATGATGATGATGATGACTGTGTTTTACGTTTCTTAACTAATTGCGCTAGCTGGAGTCGTGTACCTATATTGGTTAGTGAACGAAAATTGTTGTTTAAGTAGAAAGCATAAGGTGTTAGCTAGAAAAATTGAAGCAAACTCTTAGATCCAACACCGGTTCCAGGATTCTAATGGTTTCATCAATTTTTTAACCGATTTCTATACCTCAGGAAAATTCACGTAGGCTACGTTTCTGGAACATCAACCTTTTAATCGGGTTGTGTTCCCCTGCGTAAAGCACAGGGGTCTATCTCCTGATGAGCAAAAACAGCAAAAGTTTGTTTAGAATTGCAGTTTCTGGAAGTGAAAGTAGGAATGCTGATGGACCTGTAAGCCGGTAAAAGAAGTAATGTTCTGCTCTGCGATTATAATAGTTCTAACAGACCTACTCCTGCTTTTCGAAGATAAAGCTATATCATTCCATCTTTCTCGGAGAAGGTAATACAGTGATGTTTTTGATTTTAGATTATAGCATCAATTCCTACAAATATCTTTTCGGTATGTAAAGATAGTGCTTTCGGCTAGTGAAAGTAGCAACAACCTTGTAATCTATCCGTGTTTCCCACACGTGAAGGAACAACTTTTCTTTTGCTTGCTACAAATAGCACCACCTTTTGGTTCCTGTATTGCATTTCTGAAAAAGAAGGTAACAATCACTTCCTACCGAAAAAGATATTAATATCACCCACTCCTAGAACAATAGCCGCTTCTTCTAAATTAAGGTGACAGAGTGTTGCGCTAGAAACGCGGCTGTAACTTCAACTTCTGGAACAATCCCCCTTCCTTAACGGACTCTGCTTACTGAAATCAACAGCACCTAGCTATTGAAAATAGGTTCCATAGTTCATCTCCAGGGTAGTTACAGTAACACCAACTGTAGGACTGGATATGATTTCTAACCGATGGAGGTAATATAAATAACCACAACTCCTGGACTGATCCCCACTTCCGAATGTGGCGGTAGTAGAGGACTCTACTACCGCCATCTTGTGTGTAAGGTTGTGGTGATAGCTTCAACTTCCAAACAATTTCCGTTCCGTACAGGAATAAATTACTGAAAGTAACATCAAGAATTGAACTAGTCCTAAGTTCTACCCGCAGAGGTATCGGAATTATACTCCTGGCCATAGACGCAACTCCTGGAGCAGTACTCGCTTCCACAAGTCAAATTATTACAGTTCCGCACTTAATTGGTGATTGGACTGTCAACTTCTAGATGGATCTCCATTTCCTGCAGATGACAGTGGCTTGGCACTGCTTATACTAATATACTTATAAAAATACACTTTTGCACAGGTCCCGCTTCAACGAGTAACAACTGCAGGCTGTAGTGTTTCGTTATGGACTTGTGACTAGTAACATCTTCTTACTTTTGGGTATTGAAAATAACATCTTCCTGTCGGTAAAATGTAGTGGAACGCCCCTGCTTGGTATTGAGAATAACAACAGATCCTGGACCGGTCTCCTAAATCTTGATTTCCCTCCTGGCCTCTAAGTACAATAAGAACTCCCTGAACAATCCTCATTTTTGTAAACAAGAGGTTTCAAGACTGCGTTTCCATAAGGTAAAAGTAAAAAGTATGAGTTCGTAAAGAATCTTAAGCCTCTAGTCAGTGAATCTGAAGATTCACTTCTGCCTAATAATAAGGGATGCAAGTCATTGACCGGTACCCGCTACAGCAAGCGAATGTGAGCTTGTGATTTGACCGCCAATTCTAAGCCGATCCTTATTTACTCTGAATGACGTCCTCAGGGTGCCGCTTCTGATTATTGGAAATAGTATACACTCACGAATCGGACGTCACTTCCTATTGGTGCTGATAACAAAATTTGATTATATATGGTACCCGATTGTGGAAGGTAATTGATGGCTAGCACCAACTCCTGTAGTAACTCTAGCTTTTGCCACCGAAAGTAATGGAGTTCCGTTCCTAGTCATTCAAAATAATAGCAAATCTCTGGCATCATGATTTCCGGGCTTTTAAATTTAACAACAACAAAATGCGAATGTTCCAGTGCTGTGTTTCTGAGCTCTAAAGTTAGCAAAACTCCTAAAGTGGTTGTAGTAGCCCATTGGCAACGATAACAAAGATTCACCTCTAGCTATTACCAAGAGCAGCAACTCTTAGACCAGTGCCTGATTCCGTTCTAGCCGTTGCCTAAAGTTGAAGGATTCAGGAGCCAGTTGCCAAAACTAAGACCTACTAATGAACCGGTCTAACATCCTACGGCTGAAGACATATAATTCCATGCTTAGTTAGTGAAAATAGCACCTGAGGCTCGCCCCAGCTTCCTATCAATGAAGCTATCGTAATTTGCTATCTGAAAGTAATATAAACTCTCAGATCTGTACGCAGTTTGTGCGACAAAACCAAGTCTAATTGACATCAACTCCTCGTTAAACGTCTGCAACATCTTAAAAGTGAAACTAGGATAAGACATTTTTTAACTATAATAAAAGTAAACACACTCTGTTGCTGCACAATACTAATAAAGATAAAGGAAGGAATCTGTATAAATGTGATATGATGGAAGGATTTCAGCAAGGAGTTACGTTACCGTTACAACGCAGTCGCAAAAGTTAAAACTACATGTTTCAGATCACTTCGAAATAGATGTTGCAGTAAACATAGAAGTTATAGTTATCCTATACAAAATTTGCTTTCTTTCCAAAATTTCCTACGGAGGGTTGGCTGGCTTAAAGTGCATTGTATCTCATACACTTAGATATACGTGTTCTATAAACTTTATTTGTCTGTTTCATAATTCAGCTTGTTTCGATATTCTTCTAACAATCCACTTATCGTAATATTACTTTTCTCTCTCTCTCTCTCTCTCTTTCTCTCCATGGTCTCGTCTCATCTTCTGAGGTTGGCTATCAACATAGCGTAACTCCATGTATGTCTGACTGTGTGGATTAGTTGTTCGCTGTTGAGACCTAGCCAGTTCCTTATGTTAATCATCCAGGAAATTCTTCTTCTGTCCCTTTCACGTTTTCCTTCTATCTTCCATTCCATAATATATTGTAAAATATTATATTTCTCATGACGGATTATATGTCCGAATTATGAGAGATTATGTTGCTTAACACTTATTTCCAGTTCTCCTTGTTTGCTCAGCCTGCTAAGTATATCGTCGTTTGTGATCCTGTCGGTCCATGGGATGCGAAGCATTCTCCTGTAAGTCAATCTATTGAGCATTGTCTGTTTGACACTCCAAACTTCGTATCCATATAGAAGTATTGTCCACACATAGCATTATCGTAAGCTTCTACATAATCGATAAAGTATATATATAGATCTTGTCGCATGTCCAGACATTTTTCTGCTAGTACTGTTAGGCTGAATAGCTTCCCTTGTAGTCATGCCTGCCCTAAAGCCAAACTGCGTGTCACTAACATGTTCTTCGCATTTTCTTTTTTTTTCCGTTCATATATAATTCGGAGGAATATTTTTAACACTTGTTTAATTAAGCTAATTATGTATTCATTGCATCTTCTGGTATTACTCTTTTTTGGGAGTGCTATAAATGTTAACTTCTACCATTCTTTGAGAATTTTTCCTTGGTGGTATATCATATTAAATAGTTTTGTTAGCATTTTGATCCCATTACTTGACATTACATTAGGCTTTAAAATTCTGCTCTCATCTCGTCGGGTCCATCGCTTTGCCATCGTTGCAAGTTCTTATTCCCTTTTCTACCTCTAATGTTAAGATAATTGGCTCTTCTTCATTGTCTTGTATATCCTCTATTTATTGAGGTCTATCATCGGAAAACGTTTCGTTTATGTATCGTCCAAGCTTGTTTTCTTTCTTCCATGGTAAGTATCAATTTATTTCGATTGTCTACTAACTTTCCTAAGAGCGGTTTTCTATAATGGCCACACATTTCTTTTATACACTTGTGTACTTGGAAATCGTCATGCTTCTTTTGCAGGTCCTCGATATTTCTACATTGTTCGCTCATCCACCTTTCCTTGGTTTCGTTAATTTTCCTTTTAATTTCTTTATTTATATCTTGGTATTTATTTTTATTTTTATTCTTATTTTTTCTTCTTTCTTCCATTAACTCTAATATTTCTTTTGTCATCCATTGCTTCTTCTTTCTTCTTACTTCATTTGGTATTATTGTTTCTGTAGCACCTGCAACTGTTATCTATATGGTTTCCCATAATTCATTTACACTCTCTGCGTGTATATTTCCGATTTCCTCAAAACTTCTCTCAATTTCTCTATTTTTTAGGCTTCTTATTTCTTTATTTTTCTTTAGCTTAGATTTGGGAGTCCTTTTTAATTTCAGTCTTAGCTTTACTTCTACAAGATTGTGATCAGAGTTTATGTCTGCCCCAAGGTTGCTTTCGCACTTATTACGCTGTTTCGAAATCAATGGTTTATTAGGATGTAATCCATTTGGTTCCGAACATACAGATTCCTTGTGCTCCAAATACCAGTCTTAATTTCTTGCTTTAGTAATTTACACCCAGGGATTCTTTGCACCCTCTGACCATTGAAGGTTTGTCGGGGACTGAGAGCCATTTAACTTGTTTGTACAGCCATGTTGATTATTCTTGGGAAATTTAATGCGTTGGTTTCCCCTTGCCTTACAGATCGCAGTGCTATGACCATTCCGGCAGATACTACCTCCACTCATAGATTTCTATTATGAATCTGTGCCTGTTATCATAACCTCCACATTCATATAGTACTGAAGACGCTGCTTCCCGTCTTCAAAGGTTCTGCCAACTGGAGTCATTAAGTCCATTATTTGAAGGTTGCTTCTGGTTGTCTCGTGCTGCTAGTTTTGATCCGCCCCGGGTATTTTATTTCTCCGGTACCCACAATATCTGGTGAGCATTCCCCTATCCACCACCTGGGGAGACGCCCGATATAGCAACCCCACACGGGATTACCGTTCTGGTTTTTGTATTAAAATGAATCCACAGTTATGTTTTCTGTCTAACTTTCACTAACATTTCTATTGTCTTATGTCTTCGATGTCCTCCATGATTTTTAAGTGTTATACGCAATTCTTGTATTCAGATAAACATAAGCATATATTAGGTCTCTGTTGTTACTTGGATGATTCTGATGTAAAATGTAGTCAGTCCTTCACTGGCGCCCGTTGTATCCTATTAGATACTATGGCAGACAAAACTATTAATAATAATAACACTAGCTAATTCTGATAAATTGTTGTCTAAGAAATTACTATCCCAGATCTTAATCATGTAGCAACTATCTAGAATGAGCTGTTGATGTGTCCAGAAACTAACACCATTAATAACGATTAGACAAGCGGATCGGTCAGACACTATTACTGCACTTCATTAGCCAACGCGTTTAGATCGACCTAGAAACATTTAATCTCCTTCGTCCACGATAGAGGGTCGAGAAACAACAGCATTTAGGAAACTATCCGAGGTACATAGATAGAAAAAAGAACATAATTTTTATACCTAAGTGCCTATTTCTACATTTTTATATTTGTAGTTACAACATGAACAGTAATAATAAATAGAAAAACATACAGTACAAGGATTTATTCGAATATACATTATTTAGAGCACGTATATTAAACAAACATTAAATTCCAGTCTAGTAAGGTTGCCTAACAACGGTTTAATATAATTAAACAACGTGATTAACTTAAAATGCCTGGTGCACCTGATTGCAACCCATATAACAAATGGTTAAGTAAATCAGCCTATTATGTACGGTCAATTTATATTTAAATTTCAACTGGTTTATGTTAAACAAACTTGCATTTAGTGGTGTAAGTCCACTATTTTTGTGCGATTTGGAGCCTTTCAACTACAAAGTTTAATTACTAGCAGTTTATTTGTTGTATTAGGCTATACATGAATGCAAAATTTGCTTCTACTATCACTACTGTAACTTTGAACCCAAAATATTAAAACATTGGATACTTATAATGATAAGAATGTTAATATAATTGACACAAATAGCTAATCTAAGTGCAACAGTTTAAATGCTGTGTACATGAATCTCTTTGTTTATTATATTATATAACAATAAAAAGTATGAGTTCGGTTAATTTTCATTTAATTCGTTTTCCAGTTGACCTTCTGGCTCCCGATGCCACTACAACCACCATCGCGGCGCCCTTCATAGACCCTTCTCCAGATTTTAGCGGCCCCATACAGAATGTTACAGCAGCGGTTGGACGAGAAGCAATTCTCACGTGCACCGTCAACGACTTGGGGCACTATAAGGTAATTTATTATTTTTAGATTCTTTTTATTATCATTTCTTCCATTAAATATTAAATTTAGGGGGAGCACAGGTTTGGAAATTGTATTATACCTCACCGCAGTAGCTTTCACATAGTAATATATTCGAATAGCAATTTCTTTCGAGACTTTAATGGCGTACCTAAACATAGAAACTATAGTTAATGTTGTAACGCTGTTCGACTATCTATCGAAAAGTAAATATTAATCGTTAGTTTCGTATACATTCTTATATATTTCAAATACAATATGAAAGTCTACTAGAAATCGTAATTCAATTATTCATCATCAATGTATTTCCTCAACAGTAGTACACACCGTGCATCTGATTTTCCGATAAATTTCAGTTTGTGCATGTACTAATGAAATCAACTACCAATTTACTTGCCTATTATACTTGTAAATACCTGTTTTGGAAGGCCACTTTTGACGTTCACCTGGTGTTCATGCATTTGAATTTCAATATTCGTAAAATTCAGTCTATTACATAAATTCAATTCCATCAATTTAAGGAATGCAGATGTGTTTGTAATTTTTGAAAATAGGGTGGTGTTAGAATTTGCTACTACAGTTTAAAGTTAAACCGTGTTTCCACAATAAAACTCGACGATGAATTCGGATTAAATACATACAGAAGTCAATAATATAGCTGAGAATGCCGTGAGATTTTTACGTCGTTTTAAAGGGATAAGAATTTACTCTATTATTCCTTTAATGTTCTCGTAAAGATTCACCGTGTCAATAAAAAACTTTAGTTTATCGTTTTCGGGATTTTGGGATTTTTGGTTTGGCGTTAGTCTAAAAAAGTCATACAGTGCAATCTATTGCAATCCAGTTGATCGTTCTTTGGTGTACCTGCCAGTGACGTCAGCCTATGGGTCGTTGCCGTTACTTCCTTTTTTCCACCACCTCCTGGCTTCAACCAAGTGGGAAATCAACCTCTTTGGGCTTTTTCAATTTTAAATAAAGTTAAAATTATCAATATATACAGTTATTAGTGGACGTTGTCAGCAGTAATTTTTTGTTCATGAAATGCTTCTATTTGTAGAAAGTAGAAGAATTCATATTTCCAGGAAGTAAAACTACTTTCTGTTGCTATTTCTTTAGTAATTTAATAAGCAATTGTACTTGCGTTGTGAACTCAGCTGATACTGGCAACGCAGACCTTTTTGTAGATCTTACAGTAAATGTCGTAGCCAGTGGCAGCTCGAGCAACTCGTTTGGACTTTCCAAACCTCTTTCTTTATATATAATTTATAATTAGGCCGACTTTGGTCTACCTTTGAACATTTTTGTGAGTATCTGTATAAATCTATTATCTGATATATTATGTACCCGCTGTTTAATAATTTATGGCTTGCTATTTCTTTGTGTATATTTTTCTTCTTGTACATAATTGTGCGAAATATTCAACTAAAATTAAAGCACAATGAAGCGGTTTATTTTACTACAAGCTGTTGGTTCTTTACCGTTTCACGATGATCTTCGTTCAGCTGTGATATAAACATTTTAGCTTACTCCGTACATTTTAACAATCATGACTTTCTTTCTATAACCGTTTTTTGCGAACCCTCCCTCCTAGTTGTGCTAACCGAAGGACCTTTTCCATAGGTTTGTTGGAGGCTGACAAATACAATTGTGTTGTACATCAGGATGCTCCTGTACCTATTCGAACCTCTACTGCCTCTCCCTATTTACTTTTCAGTGTAATTGATTTAAATCTTTTATTACGCTTGTCTTCGATCAGTCTCACTCAGCGGTCATTCTGATAGTCTACTATATAAAATATGTTATTTAGTTATGGAGCTTTCACAAACCTTGTAGGCCCATCGCTTTGCTGTGAGGCCAGGCTAAGCTAGTTTGTGAATGCTCAACAGAACCCGACTCTGCGCGTTACCGTGTTGGTGCGTAACCGTACAGGGTGGGCAAATTTCGATGTTTGTATAGGGTAACTCGGTAACTATAGGAGATACAAAAAAATGGAAGTCACATTCTCGATCTCTTTTTTTGAGACAAATTCACTGGCAGAAACAAAAATTTGCTATCGTCTTTTGTTTTCGAGTTATAAACAAAAGTTCGATTTTTCGACTTTTAGACACATGTGAATATCGTGGTTGTTTGTAAAGTTAGGAGAAAATAACTTTTACATCTCAAGGCACTTTTTTCTGTTTAATCCAGTGGCGTCGAGAAAATTTGAAAAAAAAGGTTTAATGTCGAGTTATGGCCTAAAGTTGTATTTTTTCAAATGGGAATCATAGTTGGCTATGGTTTAGTTAAAACGGATTTTTTTTTCTCTTTCTAACTATGTATCATATGTCGGGTAACTTTTGATGTGTAAGTCTCTAATAGCGAACATAATATTTTATTAGATTACTTTTTGCGTTTTTTTATATTTTACCAAGTAGGCGGATGTCATCTATGATGGTAAACGGAAAAAATCCAGGAACAAAAATCCATGAAAAAAAATCCAAAGAAAAAAATCCAAAGGAAAAAAAATCCAAAGGAAAAAAATCCAAAGGAAAAAAAATCCAAAGGAAAAAAATCCAAGGAAATAAAATCCAAACTATAATTATAGTAATTTAATATAAAATATATATATATAATATATAATAAT
>JABXWE010043995.1:0-10755 GCA_014611495.1 Limonius californicus | reverse complement strand
AAGGTACTCTTAGTTCATACGCGTAAAGGCAACCGTTTGCCTTAAAATGCTTGTCCCAAGTTTTGGGCTGCCGTTACGACATGCAATTATCAGGTAGCCATGATCGCAAAAACAATGGGTAGTGCTTGTGACCTGCAGTAGAGAACAATGTTAAGTCAATTAAATACTTTGGTGTTATAGAAATAGTATTTTTAATTTCTGTTTTTTTACGAAAATGCGTCGACATAACGAATGTCCAGGAATTTTCGTTAGAGTTAATATAAAATGTCAGTGATAGGTTAAGTGCTTCTTACGGTCAAGTCTGGTTAATGAAAATAATTTTGTGACTGTACTACATAATGATAAGTATGTGTACCAAATTTCAAAGCAATATTTTTAGATTTGTGGAAATTACAATAAAAAGAAAAAATAAGAAATTGAACTTTAAGCCCTATAACTTCTTAAGAAAGGACTTTCTGTCTAAGGTATATTAGGTTTAATCGGTTTATTTTTACCTAAAGAATATGTGACTAAACGCTGGCTCATTCGTTCTGAGACACCCTGTATATTAAAAACGTCAAGATGCATGGATGTTTTTTATATCCTACGCTCGTAGGCTTGGCAGACCGCCAATCGGTATACTTAATAATGTACGAATTATTTTGGTAGAAATAAGTCTTTGTGTGTATAAATGTTACGATAAAAGACCTACCTAATCGCGGCCATTGACAAAAATGGCCGGTCCAAGACGTGTATGCCCATAGAATTTGGGCATCAGCCGGGCATTTTCATCATTGGCTTCCTATATTGGGAAATGTTGTAATTAAAATTGAACAGTGTGAAAATATCAATATAACCTAGCTATTGTCATTATTGCCCGTTCACCGTTGGCCAATGTTAGGAATATTGCATTAAGCACGTTGTATAAAATCATCATATTTCCTTGAAATTATATAAGATACTTGCACCTGAAAAAGAACTTGAGAAATTAACCGGTAATGATCATAACGATTCCAAAGATGATGTAGGTAATAACATGAAAGATCAAGCAGAATCATAAGCAAAGTACTTGTTGTATGTGTTCTTAAGCAATGACCATGTATAATGTATATCTACATAGTATATGCAGCACCTCTCCACAATAGTTGCGATAAAACTAGGGAAGAGAATGATAAGATTGAAATAATTTGTACATATGTCTCCAGTCTAGAGCTATGGAGATCAATAGAGATTCCGCATTAAATCATTTGGAAGTTCAAACAACGTAAAATCAAAGCCAGCTGAAAAAGGCGATACGGTTTTAGTGCCGATTCCAAATGTTGATAGAAGACCTATAGACCCTAGCAATCTAGTTGTTGTAGTTGCAGAAGTTGTGAACAGATATTTTTACAGATTAGGCACAGCAGAAGAAACGTTAGGCCAATTGTACACAAGCAGCTAGTTTTCTGTTGTTAAGGAAATGTTAGATAATATTCGAGACGTTAAATCTCATGAATGTAGTCTTTGTGAAGTTATGTCAAAAATATCCCTTAGCGGCGGGCAAGCCCATAAAAATTGTCACTTAAGAGCACCATGTGCTACCAACAAGTGTTCACGCAAAGCAACTCAAAGTACCATATTAGCTTATCATACTGCAATAAGTGATTCGTTGATATGTTTACATTCGCCGGGTATAGCCATTGAACTGTATACTAAAGTAACAGGGTTCACCAATGATGGATGTGGACGAAGTGGCTCCCAATGGTAAAATATATGTATACTAACGTTCAGACACAAACATCTCCAATAAGCTTTCCTCCACCAACTAGGACTCATTTGCGTCGCAACGTTAAAACAGTGAAGCAAAAAGTTAGACGAAGGAATAGTAAAATTTCCACAATGATGGTATTAATACAAGACGACATTCAAAGCCGAGGTTATAAGTAGCGAAGCTGTTTGAAACCTAATTTTGAAGGATTTCACTTAAAGCTTATTATGCACTATCATAAAAATCAAAGTGCACCGATCCCACGTGGGAAATATTTGGCAAAGTAACCACCGAGAATGGAGAATGACAACAACTGCCGGGTAATCTTGACACTGACCAGTTAAATTGGCCATTGGCAATAATGGCCGGCCAATGTCGTAATTGTTCGATTTCGATCTTTGACCGTAACATAAACACAACTCAATAAAGCATGAGTTAGTCTGACAGAATTGCATTGTCGACTGCGGAAGCATCTTTTAGTATTCCCATTCCGAATTAGGGTTATCACATCTGACAAAAAGTGGTATTGTCAGCATTATTTCTGATTTCAATTGCCAATTTAATACTGCTTCAGCAGAAATCACATGGGTTCATTAATAGTATAAACTAAACAATATTATTACAACACATAACAGTGTCTTTATCATACGTCTCACAAAATATCAATCCCAATAATAACAAAAGCTGAAATTGTGACAAAAACCACAAAACATGGCTAACCCAGAAGGAAAAAAATGTAAACGAAATATGCTGATGCACTAGCAATGTAATAATAGTGCAAGAAATAGTTTCTGTATAGCTCATAAACAATACGGTGCTTTTTCTGTTTGCAACATGCATACGAGAGATGCTAATCAATACTTAACGCTACGACCCAGCGTTCGCATATTTATTTTATGTACACAATATACAGGATTAACTTTGCTGCGGCAAAAAGTACACCGCATAATATAAAACTGTTCTCAGTTTTTCCTGTTGAATGTTCAAACATTCTTCTGAAGTTGTACCAAATTCTCTAGCGTAAATTACATATGATATTCTATTTTAACTAATGGAAACAGTGAATAATCTCTACTATTTATATATTTCTTGCTCACGTTAAATTCAGGACTTAAATAAATATTTATAGTAGGTACGTAACCCTTATTGTTATTTGGTCTCGTTAAAAATAAACTTTAAAAGTAAATTCTACAATATAAGATATCACGCTGAATTTTTTGTCGTAGAACAGTTACATCCTGCATATGGGAAAACGCAATAACGTACCTTGGACCTTCTTATACGGTAACCCGATTAAGAAATAAAAGGCCGCTGTTGACAGAACAAGTTCGAAAATTAAATAAAAATCTTAACTAGCAGGCATAAGGTTTGTTTACTGCCTTTGGAAAAAATGTTTACATAGGATGACCCAATAATAAAAAGTCCTAATTTTGGAGGCGGTACTAAAACATCTGAAAACTAGAACTGCAAATTTGAAGGCAATTTCACTTATAGCAACACACTCGGAATTTTTGAACTAGTGCCGAAGTTTCCACTTCAGGAAACTAAATGCGTAAAACTTTAAGAAAGATAAACGCCTGTCTGGCAAACCCAAAGAAAACAATAAATAAAGAAAAGCGCGCAAACTTGATAAATTGTTCCTCGCAGTGGGAGAAAACGGTGTAAAGCCTATATGCGTATGTAAACAGGACTTATTTTAAACTTTATAATGTACACTTTAGTAAATGTAAAAGATTGTATAAGCAATATATTGTAATATCGTCTCGAAGGTGTACTGTACATGAATCCGAAATGCATTTTATCAGGTAAGCCAAGCAAATAACTAAGCTATAAACAGCTTTCAGTTGAAAGACTAATCTGCAAACACAAGCACAAGGATAAAATTAGTAGATTCATTTAAATTGCCGTTTTAGTCCACGATTATCTAATAACAATTCAATTAACAACACTGAAAACGCGAGAATATTAACAGAAAATTGCGTTTTTTTATTACAACAGTTTATATATCCGCTTGACAAGAACAGAACACAACTACAAAATATCAAATTTATTATTCGTCGAATGTCTAATATCTACTTTGCAAACTCGTTCTGTAAGAAAACTTTCATCATATTCAAACTCGTGCTCAAACTACATTAAAATAAAGAAAAGACAAACGAAGTAGGTGGCTTACACTCGTTTCTATCTTCTACATCTGAAATACAGCTTGCAATTTTGTAAACTATTAACATTGATAATATTATTGTAACAATTCTAGTATGCTCTCGCAAGCGATGATACGTATAGCACGATAATACATGATTCACATAACCTCTTCTAATCGTATCCGATTCATTAAGTCCACTGCAAGCTCAACTTGCCCAAAAAATTGGTCACTGACGTACAGGAAAAGTACACGGAAGCAACTAATAAGGATAAAGAAGTTATTCTCTAATGGGTTCCTCCACATGTAAGAATCGTCGGAGACGAAGAAGCGGATAATGCAGCTCAAGAGGTATCAATATCCCCAACCTTGCCGCCATCCAAAACGTGTTACCAACCACTCTCAAACTACATTATAAAGCCTGCGTCTCCATAAAATAGCAAGGACAATGAACAACCACCATCAACAATCTACAACCAATCAAACCATCAAAAAGCCCCTGAACATACTCACCAAACCGGAAAAGGAAAACAAAACAGTTTGCTCTATCGAGGCTTCGAATCAGACACAGCAAACTAACCCAATAACATTTGCTACAAAACTTACCAGAACCAATAGGTACATGTACAACATAGTGTGAAACATCTGATCACTGAATACAATCAGTACCGTATAAGGAAGAAAAATACTGAAAATGTTAGAAATTAAAAGCAAAATAATATTGCTCACAAATACGACTACGGAGCCGGACATTCGGGCGCGGCCGTTTGGGCACCGCCGTTCGGGCGCGTGGACATTATGGCGCGTGGACATTAGGGCGCGGACCGTTCGAGCGCGTGGACATTAGAGCGCGACAACTGTGTTAAAGTTGTCAGACTAAAAGTTAGTCATTAAGGCTTGTAAGGAGTGACGAAAAATTTTTCAACCCTTGGATTTTTTTGAATATGCAACTAAACATACATCATCCAGTATCTTCAAAAGTGTATGACGTTACAAAATTCAAATAGAAGGATTAGTAAAATCACCCAATAGAACCGACCTTCCTTTTCTTTCCTTCTTGCTTTTAAAATAATTTTCTTGATAGGTATCATTTGGGTTTCCCGTGGTTTTAAAAATGAAATATTTGCGTAAAGATTTGTATGCAATGCAGACAATTATGTATGATTTTTTAAACCTTTCCAGTTTATCTTAATAATGGTTAATAGGTTATTCAATGTAATATTGTCATTACAATTTTCTTTGCCCGCAGTGCTATCCGATCTGAAAACAATTTTAACAATTGTAATATGGTCAGAATCACTAACCCCCTAGGTAATTATAATTATTAAATAGCTAAATACGTATTAGCGTAGACTAATTATTAGTCAATCTTCAAAACTATATAACTAAAAAAATGCGGATAGAAGCATTAGTAAAATCATAACAAAAGGGCAACCCTTGTTTTCTGCACTTCTTGTTTTTAAAATAATTTTATTATTAGGTTATCATTTGCTTTTCCTTATTTACAGATTTTATGTAATAAGTTATGCAAAAAATCATATGTACTGTCTTTGATGAGTTCATAATAACTGTTAATAATTACCTATTTCAAGTTACCTACAATCAAAATTTTCTTCTCCTGCAGAGTTGTTCAGTCTGAAAACAATTTTAGCATATTATGTAAACAATATTGTAGTTTTTTATATTGAACACCGACATTCTATTAGAAGGAAAACTAATTTGAATGCTATAGTACCAAGAATGATAAAAACAATCACTCAAAGGCATACCCACTAAATTGGTGAAGCATTATTTAAGAGACTTCCTCATATCTTAAAAACTAGATCCCTATCAGAAAATTTGTTTCGTAAGAAGATAAAAATTTGAATTGTTGATATGACATGGTAATTTGTTTTAAATATATTTTATAAATGTAAATAAAAATATTATTACTTTATCAGGTATTGCCCTGTATGGTTGTACATTGTATAATTAGTCCAATTAAAAGAATTTATTGAAACGTAAATCAAGTGGTTATGGATATTATAAATATTATAAATACAGGTGAGTAACAAAGTTATAACACCGACTCTCGCGCCCTAGTGTCCAGCGCCCTAATGGCTCGCGCCTTAATGTCCTCGCGCTCTAGTGTCGCTGCGCCCTAACGGCCCGCGCCCTAGTGTCTTCGCGCCCTTGTGTCTAGCGCTCTAATGGCGGCGCCCTAACGGCCGCGCCCGAATGTCCTAGACCGAATACGACTATTATATTTTAAAATTTATATTAATTTTGAACTGTCAGTTATGATTCATACGTAATTTATAGCATTCTAACCCGATGGAAATATTATTATAAAAATAAAAATGTACTCCTCTTTGATAATTCCAAGTAGGTTTTATGATTTTTTGTATTAGTGATGGTAAGCCATTTGAGCACTGGTAATACAGGATGTTGAGAATAGCCCAAAATCCCCAATCACTACAGTAGTAAACTATCCCAGGAATAAATCGTTGTAACTAGCCGTCTCCAGTAGTGTAGTTGTATAAGTTAATATAACACTTGACACGTATTAGGAGTTGTAACAACTACATCTAATGTAATTTTCATTATTTTTTAATTTACTTAGAGCAGTCCACACTCTCCAGGTAATAAGTAACTTTATAATAACCTTTTCAATTGCCACGTTAGCGATTTTCAAAATATTTTTGCCTGAAGTTCGCCCTATACAGGGTGTCCTTTAAATGCCTTCAAAGCTACAGGTAGAATTTTTCCTTTATGAATGCTTAATACAAATCTTCAAAAAAAAGTAGGTATTTGGAGCTTAGTTTTCTTGTACGAGAGTGTTAAAGTTCATATCTTTAAACAGAATTTCATGGAAACAATAACGAGAACTTTAATGTTGCACGTATCTGCCGATAAGTGACTGACTGCCACTTGATTATGTAAAGATTAATATTGAGTTGACGCTCTAGTTGCTCTTCTGGAAGTACTGTTAAAAATGATAAATTTCGTAAATACTACATTTGACAACAGTGCAAGGCCATGGTATTGTGAAGAAAAGTAGAAAATTTGTTTTTCGACATTTGTCAAAATCTTTGATTTACTTATGTAATGTCGGCCTACTAATTAAATTCTCCATAAATGCAAAGACATCGTCAACGTTGCCAAGTATAATATTCTTTAAGTGTCTCGTGTGAGGAAACTAAGCACTATAGGAAGTTCGTGTTAGTGTTTTTGAGGACTGTATCTCTTACAGAAGAGTGCTACCTGAAGCTTTTAAGGTATTTAAAGGACACCCTGTATATATATATATATATATGTGTGTATATGCTCAATTTACATTGATATAATGCCCCTATTATAGAAGGCATTCGGCGACATCGTCCAGCTGGTAGACCTCCACGTAGCAGCAATGTTCTTGAAGATCGACTTCTTCGAAGTATGGCTACACGAGACCGCTTTCAAACAACAAGGTCTGTTGCTGTAGACTGGATGCCAGCTCTTCACCGCCGTGTGTCAATGGCAACAATTTACAGAGGAATCTCTTTTTTTTGTACTGCGATCCTACCGTCCATTCCAACGGCTTCCTTTAATTGCACATCGCATGGCTGTTAGGTTTGCTTGGTGTCAAGAGCGGCATTGGAATCAGCAATGGAACGACATTGTCGTCAGTAACGAATCAAGATTTTGTTTGTGGGCAAATACGCCATACAGCTTTAAAACCTGAAGTTATGGTTTGGGATGCGATTTATTTCGATAGAAGATCACCTCTTGTGGTGGTCCAGGCACTTTAAATACTTATCGTTATATTCATAATGTCCAGGAACCGCTGTTAGTACCATTCATGCAGACGTTTCAAAACGATATTTTCCAACAGGATAACGCACGTCCACACATTGCAAACATTACCAGAACGTACCTCCAACAAGCACAATTGCAAATATTGCCCTGGCCTGCACGATCACCGAACTCATCGCCGATCGAACATCTTTAGGGCATGATGGGTCGGCGACTAAGATTATTACCAAAAGCTCCTAACAACTTCGACGAGCTGAGACACCAACTTGAGGTTATACGGAACGAGATACCCCAGGAGAACGTAGACCACTTGATAGAAAGCACGCTACGACGAGTAATTGCTTGCATTGCTGTTCATGGCGATGTTACACATTATTAATTTTGTTTTTGTTGTTGTTATTGTTCTTGTTTTGATATAATTGTTAATCTTTTTTTATGATAACCTGATCATTTCGTAAGCTATAATGAAACATTATTTTAGCAAAGTTTCAAACCCGTAGCTTTATTTATAATGGGTGATGCATTTCATATAAAACGAAGTGCATATAGAAAAGTAAATACTGTGGCACAAAAAAAAACGAAATGAATTTCTGCATCTTTGCGGCTGTCTCTCCTGTCTAGTTAGGGTTTCTGTCTAGTTAGGGTTTCTGTCTTTTCCTTCATACCCTTTTCTTTGATATGCTTAAGTATATTTCAATCTCTCTATCCTCTTCCGTTTTTCTCTTTCATTCTTCTTCATTTTCATACTTATTCTATATCGTCATTAATTTCATCATCTTCCACTCGTTTTCTATTAATATTCTTCTACTTATTTCATGTATAAGCTTTTTCCTTATTTGCATCTTGTTTCCTTTATTTGTTCCACTGAATTTTCTGATCCATGTTTCTATTGCTATTCAAAGGTTTGATGCATTACAATTGATATCTTTTCTCCTAGTTCTATTTTTATTTCTACGTTTTTCTTCTTTCTTTTTTCTTGCATTTAAAAATTAATTTTTCAAGCTAAATTCCAACCTTTTCATTCGAGGTATTCTCGTAATTTTACATATTTATTTATAACTTCTCTGTGCTCGTTTCTGCAAGAAAATGTCACTTAACTTGAATTTTTAAAACCTATTCACGTAGCGTGATTCGGTTATTTTATATCGAGAAGTTTGGTGACATTTACGTGTGGGCAGAGGAAATAGGTTTAATAACCGATTCTGTACCATACTAAAAATGATATTATTCTACTATAATTGGCATGAACATATTTTGTTCCAAATAACATAATTATATATAAATTACATTCCCCTTTCTGAATATCCCTTCCATAAACTTAAAACCTAAAAAATCAAGATTGAACATGTAAATTGAAAATTTAAACTCAATAAAGTTGTAAATTGCCTTTAAAACACTTAGGAAGCAACGTGGCGGAATTTAAGTAATAATTCCCCCTAAGGTAAAATTACCAATATACATAAATGAATACCTAAACGATCTTATCATTTTTGAGTGAAATTTTATGAACTAGATGGAAATAGATTTTTACGCTTCGTACTAAGATAATTAGAGTATGCTTGTTATTTTAAATTAGCGGATGATCAGCTAATAGATTATTTACTTGAAAATGTAGATTAAAAACATATTCTTACGATTTCAAAAACATGTAAAAAACCGAGTTTTATCACTATGATATACATTAGGTAAGATATTCAAAACTAACAAATATCTTAGACGACATTAGTAGTCCTCTTTGTAGTATATCATCTACGACTTGGTCTCTCTGCCTGCCTGTTTTTAATTGCGTCCATAATTTTAGAACAGCAAATGTCTAGTGAGGATATGTAGATATAGTATGAGCACGTGACGTCACGTTTACAGAATGAACAGAAAGACAACTTGCTTTAGGTATCTACTTTCACAATAATTGTGAAATTGCAAAAAGCACAAGTCCTCCACGTTAACAGAACCTTCCTCCTTCTCTAAAGTATTCAATCCATAGACTAGTTAGATATAGCTCTCAACTCTCCATTCTGGCTTTTTCTTTTCAGTTTAGCGTAATTCCGGCATCTAGTATGTTCCATTATCTGTCTGATAAATCGCAGACGGGGTCGTCCTGGGTGTTCTTCCCTTCCCTTCAATGTTTGCTTTTATAATCATCTTTGACTTTGGTAGTCCTCTTCGTAGTATATCATCTACTACTTGGCCTCTTCCTGTTTTTAATCACTTCCATAATTTTAGAACAGTAAAGGTGTGGTGAGGTTATGTGAATGTTTATTCTCCGGGTGTAACAACGCGATATCACTTTTAGAGAATAAACACTCATGGATGAGAATTGTTTAACTGCAAGAAGCGCACCAAGTTAACCACGCTAATATAACCTAAAATTCCATTGATTCACTCTAAGATCGTAAATTTACGTGTTCCTACTGAATTGACGAATCCAGCACACGAACGTGAGTTCACGCATGGAGAATAAACAGAAACATAACCTCTTCTACATATATTTTACTTTCTGACTGTAGATAATAACTATAGAACTGAACTTTATCAAATGAACGAAATTTTTGGCAAGAGTCAACTATATTTACTGTATATCAAGATCAATAAATTTTCGATAAGGGTTGTCTCTGAAATAGAAAATGAATGAATGTCTTTACTTAAACCTTATAGTTTATAACAGCAAACACAGTTTAGCAGCTACAGTTACTGTTTATGCTGGAATATAAGATATTTATTTCTTAATGCATAACACAACTATCGCAACGGTTACGATCATTCTATGTTCCTTGAAGTATTTCGTACCTAGTGAAGGTGGAGTTTGATTTGCTTAATAAACCTTGATGGATTCCAGACGTGTTATTTAAAACATTCCACAAGGTAGTCCTACTACTACCAGATTAGAGTTTTGCTTCATATCTACAAACATACAATATGAAAGAATTTTGTGTTTAGAACTACTACAGGATAGATTACGAGGAATACATACCATGCGGATTTTTTAACATTATAACATTTCAAATAACATAAATAGAAATTAATCTAGGGTAATTAAAGCATGGTGTAGCAATAAAATGACCATGACTTCTTCTTACTTTGTCCGACATTCATTAAACAATAAGTAGGACGG
>JABXWE010043994.1:0-10320 GCA_014611495.1 Limonius californicus | reverse complement strand
TCAAGTTAAATTTTGGTGTAAACAATTCAAAAGGGGGCAGGGAATCCATTCAGGATGACCCAAAGTGCGGAAGACCTCTTGAAACACGAACACAGGAGCTCATAAAGAAAGTTGAAGATTTGGTGTTCACTGATCGCCGAGTGACAGTTTCAGATATTGCAAGAGAAGCAGGTATACCAGAAACATCTGTTTTTTAAATCCTTCATGAAGATTTGGGAATGAGCAAGTTGTCAGCACGGTGGCTGCTCATTCCTGAACAAAAATTGAGTAGGCGACAAATTTGCGAGGATAATTTGGCGGCTTTATCCAAAGATGAGGACTTCTTCTTTAAAATTGTAACTGGGGATGAGACCTGTGTATACCACAGGGACCCACCGACGAAACAAAATTCCATAGAATGGCTTCATAAGAAGTCTCCACCACCTAAGAAGGCCAGGACGCAATTCTCAGCGGGAAAAGTAATGGCCACATTTTTCTGGCATGTTGAAGGGATTTTATGCGTTGAGTATATGCCAGAAGGGTCTATAATAACAGGGAATGTTTACAAACAAACAATAATCATTTTGAAAGCAGCTATACGCGAGAAAAGACCTAACAATTCTACCCAGAAAACTGCTTCTGCACAACTACAGGGTGCATAAAGCACAAATCGTTAAATAAGCAATTGGTGAATGCGGCTTTGAGGAATTACAATATCCACCGTACAGTCCCGACTTCGCCCCCTGACTATTATCTCTTTCCAAAGCTCAAAAAACACTTGAGAGGGCGTCGCTTTTTGTCGAATGAGGACTTGAAAGACTCTTGTGGAGTCGTATTTTGCAGAGTTATCAAAAGAATTTTTTTCTAAGGCATAGCGTTATTAGAAAAACGTTAAAATAAGTGTGTAAGCGTTAATGGTTCTTCAGTTGAAAAATAACTTTCTGTTTGTTCTGTAACTTGTTTCCTTCATACTTAGGTAGATAACATAAAACACTCCCCTCGTATTTATTCTGAAGTTTTTCTTAATAGTACTAGCAAATCAGATGTATTTTCTTTTGTAGCCAGTATTTACCACGATGATTTCTCGCCTAACCATACTTATATTTTATACAGTGTTTATGATAGGCAATGCACTGTACTAGGATCTCCAAAGCTGTAAGAAATGCGAATTAACTTAAATGGAAATAAATTAGTGTATCAGATGCAGTGCTGATTCGTTTGCCCTATTTGCTGCGTGGCTTACTAGATAGGGAATGAAAACACACAAGAATTCAACCTCTTACAACTAGAATATTTCATTTAATAATAGAAACAGCAAAACAGCATAAACCTTTAAAAAAAGAAGCAATAAATATTGTAATTGTTTTCACGAAAAATACAGCTGTGCGTTCTACCGCGGTTTTAAACAAAACTAGCGTTGAATTTTAATTCATTAAAATACCTATTTTGTCGGATTTTGGTAATATAGGGGTTCATACACAAACATGAATTTAAATTACTTTTTCCCTCATATTATCGCTTGTAATGATAAAATATACCTTAAACTTCGCACGATTACTTTGAAAACATCAAAATAAATCAAAATACAGAATTAACTTAAACAAAACAAAAAAATTGTTCTGTTTAATATAAAGGAAAAATATTCATTTGCATTTCTTTTCAGATAATACAACAATAATTCATTTACAAACTAATACTCGCTTCCTGCAGAAAAATTGTAAAGCTGAAATTTGAAAACCAATCTTGCGAAAAGGTAAACATGTGTAATCTATGTATTTCGAAAAATCAACTGTAGCTGTACAATCTGAGGGAAGTGAACAAAACTGAATGCATACCAGTGTTGAAATAAATGAATGCTTAAAAACAAATCATTACAGTAGCAGTTGCCTGTATTAAAATGTAGGTTGTTGCATTCTGGTTGTGTATTCTTCTTGCCTACATAAACATTTACTCAAATTTGAGAAAGATAACTTGTTATATTGTGTAGTAAAGTTTCAGGCTTCCGCGGTTTGTGTCTAATGAAGTCATCTCTTCGAATTTAGACGCGCCGTCGTAGGATTGATTAATGCTGATGTTTCGCTAACCGTTGCATTAGCAAAGCGTAATGCTTTGATAATGCAAGTTGCGGTTAGCGAAACGTCAGCATTAATCAATCCTAAGGCGATCAGACGGGTGTAACTTCAGAGAGCTGTAACTCCATAATCAAGCGTTTTTGGACGCACGTGAATTGAAAATGTTTTGCAAAAATGCCATCCTGAATTTTGTCGGTGTAATTTTTAAATACCTTGTGTATTACAGCGTGTAAAGTGAAGGGGTATGCTAGTAAATGAAATGCAGAGCATCACACAACACATTGATTTTAGTTCGCAGCGCAGCACTATGAAGACTTAATTAGAAATTTACTTTAGCTGTGACAACATTAAGGAAAACATGTGGATTAATTTCAGTATTAAGGCGCAACTACCACATACCCGCTAGGTAACAAAGAAAATTTCAATTTTCAGTATCTTATCTAAATATGTACCACGCATAAACAACCCAAGACCAATATGTATTACTAGAGTAAAAATATGAACTAAATTTGTTTACGAAAACATAACGTGGACAACATGTGATATTCTTTGTCTTTTAATTATACCGAGAATGAATTTTAATTAAAAAGTGTGTCGCACATAAAAAATAAATTAAAGAACACCTACGAACATACATTTTGCATATCTACTAAACCCTTTTGTAGTACGGGCAAATTAATTTTATTCAAAGTTGTGAGTATAATTTAAACTAATAAAAGTAACGTTAACTACATTTTATAATGACTGTGGTGTTAGAAAATGCATCAAAGCATGTGCTTTAACGAGAGGTATGTGCTTAGTATAAAAATGAGCGGAAACAGTAAGTTTGAACTTTCCCATAATTCAAACTGTCGCTTACAGAAATATACAATGTGTTCCAAATTCATAGTCCACTATTGGAGTTTGGAAGATGGTAAGAGATGCTACTTCAGTAAAATGAGACAGATACGCATATTTTGTTTTTCCGAATAACGCCCAATCTACTTATTATAATTCATACTATGAATTTTCATTCTCTCACTATAAGTAAAAAATACAGTAATTGTTTACACAATTTATGACTAAAAACAGTGCAGGCGCAAACAAGACAATAGTGATTTATTAATGGTATCAATCGTCTACACAAAGTTGTCCTAAACAAAAAAATTAGATAAACTGGACGTTCTAAAGTACAAAACAATTACAAGTAAGGAAATAAGTTCAAAGTACTTCACTGATAGCTTCCTAGATTATTTAAGTTTCTACCAAGCAATGCGAAATGAGTGACAGTTTTCACTATACAAGCCAAAAAATAGTAGTAATGACGAATGCCCGAAACAGTATAAATAAATATAAATCTTATGATCTTGCGGCTAAAGTGTTTATCAAAACATATAACTAGTCCCTTAGCTTTCACACTTGCAAACTCGAAACACTTAAAGATGCAACTTACAAGTACTTATTACAAACGTTTAAACTGCAAACATGAAGGAATTCTACTCGCGAAGAGAACCTTTGTGAAATGTTAAGTCTTAGTTATGCATATGAAGGCGCATCATTAAATACTAAATACCGTGCATGCCGCTTAATGTGATCACATCGAGACTCGGGGTCGCTGATAAAAATAATCGATTGTTAATAATAAATGGTAAAACCATCTTTCCGTTTCTACAAATTTTTCCTTCTTCGCAAGGTCTTACACTTTCTGGCGCATCTATTCGTGCATTATGTTCACGGACATTAGCGTATCAGAGTTTCAATGCAGATTCTATTTCTTTTAGTGTCTATATTGTCATTTTTTTTCTAGTTCAATATTATTTTCTTTATTTTACTTAAAATTTGTTGTGAAATGTTTAATTTTACTGTTGCCCTCCGATGGCTTATTTTTGGAAACATATCATACTGTATTGTAAAATATTAATTTTTCCTTTTAAGCTAATGCCAAGGTTCTTTTTTACGCCAGCCTGTAAAGAGTCAGAATAGAACTGAGTTTGCTGCTGCCAACCAGCCTGCAGGCTGTTAACGTACTAGAGAGAGAGAGAGGTTCAGTACCCCTCGAGCTCGAAAATACTAAACAAAAAAAGACATGTACGCAAGGAATCCCTTTTGGACGAAAACAATCTTAAGAAACAATTGGTAATATAAACCAAAGTCATGATTACTATAAACGATGTTTTTCCTATGTAGTCGTATACATCCGGCCCGTTCCTTGCTAACGTGAAAACAATACCCAAATGATAACATTATCCATGATTTTAATAAGCGGCGTGCACTGTATAATAATTTCTGTTTATTCCCGAAGAATACAGGAATCGCTACTTCTTCTTCTTCTCGTGTGCCTTATCCGCTCAGCGGATGTTGGCCATCATCATAGCGATTGAGACTTTGTTCGCAGTCGCTCGGAAGAGTTCATTAGACGTTTTGTCATACCACTGGCGTAGGGTTTTCAGTCTGAATATTCGTCATCTACCCTGTTCTCTATTACTGTTTATTTTCTCTTGAATGATTAGTTGGAGTATGGCATATTTTTCATTACACATGATGTGCTCTAGATATGTGAGTTTCCTTATTTTAATGATCTTCATCAGTTCTCTGTCCACCACCATACTTTTTAAAACTTCGTTGTTAGTCACATGCTTCACCCAGCTTCCTTGAGTGTCCAGGCCTCCACATCGTACAGCAAAACTGAGTACAAGTAGCACCTAACTATTCTCATACGTAGTTAAGAATATTATTCTTGCTTCTTTGGTCGCATTGATCATTTACTAAGCATTCCAGATAGGTAAGGTGTACTTCCAATCTTGAAAGATGCTTTTCATTCGCACTAGAACAACTTCGCGCATAGAGTATATTTGGACGTCACGATGAATGATATCGTTATTGACATCGGTGATTATTCGATGAGCCTTCGATTGAAAACGCTGAAGAATCTAGACATTCGAAATTTTTGCATTACCCCAAAGTTGAACTCTGTATGTCCAGATGGGCTTAAGGTACATCGTGTAAATAGTAAGTTTGCTTTCAGGGGAAGTCTAAGAGCAATATGCCAATAGAGTTTAGAGTATTCTAGCCCAAGGTATTTCCTTTTTTGAATATGTGTTGCGTCCATGATAAGCGTCTATCGAGATATATTCCTAGATGCTTGGCACTATCTTCCAGTGGTATCTTTTTGTTAGTCAGTACCTCAGAGGGCCAAGTATCTCTATGTGTCTCGCCAAATGTATTATCATTATTATATGTGTAACATTTTTTCCAAAAATTTTAAAAACCCATGGTGATATTAATTTTTCAATGTAGGTAGTTCCGAAACAACCTTCTCATTTGAATTCATACGTCTTGCAAAACTCCGTTGCCAGCTGGAAAATTCATTGACCGAAAAAATAATACCGAAAAAGCATGTCCCATTTGCGTTTCCGATTTCAAATAGTATCCAGAATACATTTGGCATTTAAAAAGTATATTTCCATGAAAATATCAATATCGAAAGTTCGTAGGTATTATTAAAATGTCGACATTATATAATATAATCACAAGAACTTGTTATTACCGCTACTGCTATTGCAGGAAACTGAAACAAGGAATCTGTTTTAATTGCTGAAATAGGGTTGAAGGTAGAAAGCGAAATTACATTTAACCACAAGTAGGAGTATATTGTCACAGAATCTGTTGTGTGCGTCTCTTTTGTAACCTGATAGTTTACTGTGAACACTCGATAACTTCGGATAATTTTACTGAGGAAGATGTTCAACGTATGCTTACAGACGTCATACGTAGTATTTATGGTTAAACTCACGAAATGTATTAAAATTTACTTCTTGGATAACAGGCGTCTTTTATTATCTTCTTTACTTACGAAGGAAAAACTTAGGTATAGGTGCGTACGTATTTCCTTTTTTCTTGTGGTGAATCACATACTTTGTGGAACACCTTTTTTAACGAATACAGTTCTGTTTGAATTGCTTATTAAGTTCAACAGGTAATAATAGTTCAATTAAAAATTATAAAACAATTCGATAGTAATGCTACCAAATAGTTTCTGTTGGTTATTCCGTTGTATTTTTATGGCTATGAAGATCAACTTCAGTATAGAACCTTCTTACATAAAATAGGCAACTAAAAATAAATATACAATAGCGGGGTAGAACTAGTTCGAGCTTGTAAAGATTAACAATTCTCAAAACCACATACGGCATTATTAGCTACAAGCACAATTTAATTTATATGCATTGTTCGATGTACAACCGCTGCTGCTTTGCACATTGTGCTACATGATGCACAATTTGTAATTTAGTTATAACTTAGTTTTAAATGTAGTTATAACTTTGTTAAACGAGGGAATAGGGGTGCACAGCTTCTGAAAGAAAAATACGAGGAATATTAAAATTTAAACAAGAATGTTTAAATTAAAAACCCATCTAGAGAGAATACCAAAAATTAAATTAAATTAAGGTTGGCCGTGACTTGTTAACATATTCATGGCAATTGTTTTGCTATGATATTATTTTGGCAGGTACAGTTCTGTTTATACTATCGTGACAATAATTAAATTTCTTAAGAATGGCAGCGCAAATTCAACTGAAATTATTACAAGCTGCGAGTGCGATCAATGTCTTTCTAAAAGTCAGGCGTTTGAGTTGTCGAAATACTTTAGAGGTGGGAAAACTCATGCAGAAAATAAAGATCATGTACGACTAGCTGCAACTTCGGTTAATCGTGAAAATGAAGAAAATCCCTTAGTCAGCAAAACAGACGCATAAAAGTTCAACCAACTTCTGAAAACTAACAAGTTAGTGTCGGAAGTTACAGAAGACATCTGAAAACCAAACCAAAGTACAGTAAGGTGAGGGCCAGGAACAGTAGTTGAATCGTTTGCAAATTGCTTCTGCTTTACTGCAGCGATATGAGAGAAAACGAGATGAATTTTTTGACTCAAGTGTGACAACTGATAAAATCTGACTACATAATTTTACATTCGAATGAAAACGTGAAAGCATGCAGTCGTGTTACACCACATCTCCAAACCAAAGAAAGCAAGAACTGTGTTGTCAGCTAGTAAAGGGTTAACTTTGCGATAAAATCAGGAATGAACCGACGAGAAGACAAAGTTCTGTTTGCTTTCTCCAAGGGAATGCCCTCATCATACTGCTACAAGATTAATTAAAACCATAAACAATCCTTAGTAGGACCTTCATCTACATGCAGCGTACAGTCCTAATCGTGTTGCCTCCGATTTTTATTTGTTAGACCCATTAAAAAAGAATTTTTAGCTTCCTTTCTTCCAAGAAGGAATTGGAAAAGTTCCCAATGGGTGGCGTAAATAATCCATTTAAAAGTAATATGGTTTTCATCGTTGTAATATTGTAAATCTCTTTCTTATTCCTGTTTAAATTTAAATACTCTTCGGACATTCAAAGTGTGTAATTACTTGATATTCTTTGCAAACTGTTTTTTAGATTTCATCAGTTTCCAATAAAACTGTTCTGGCAACCGAAATTTTCATTATAGGAATGTGTTCATCAATTTAACAAAAATTGATTACACTGAATTAAACAAAAGTACAAGCAGCAAATTACTGCCAAAATGTGGACTTCTGAAACAGATTTTTTCGACGTCAATGATCGCATCATTAAATTATTGACTATTAGCATACGCTGCGTCAACAATTTCCTATACAAATGGCTACCAATGTTAGGATTTTCATCGTAATGGGTAATAATGAAGCATAAAATAAGTCATTTTCTGTTGTTGTTTTTCTGTTAAAAGTCTTTGTAAGAACTAGAGTAGTTTCAGGTTCGCAATGAGATTGTGGCAAAAGGTACACAACAGAATTAAAAGTCAAATTGCATTGTGGGTAAATTAATAGTGTACGTAACTTCTAAAGTTTCAAAGTAGTAACAGCAAGGGAGTTAGGGAATAGAGGTTGCAAACTTAAACGATATTTATTTATCTACAAACGAATACAAAATATTACACAAAATGCTTTAAATTTGGTACAAACTGCACACTCAAATAAATAAACCTGAACTCATTGAAATAGTTCAGGGCCAATTGATGTTCTATCCAATATGAATTGAATTGTATTCAATTATTCAATTACGTTATCCCGTTTTGTGTGAGAAGTCAACGATTTTACATGCAGTCAGCTTGTTTCTGCTAAGCCAACGATGATGACATTCCGCATTTAAAAAATTCACACTTATATTATAGTTTTGTAATAGAAGTTCACTCAAGGTATTACCAAAGTGAATCTACAGACGATTTAAATATTCGTTTTCCGTCAATCTAAATGGAAAAACTATAGGTACTGTTGATGCATTTCTTTAAACGAGTATGGATTATCACCATACAATGTAAATCTCTTACATTTATCCCACTATTCTAAAACAAGTCTTCTTCGCCGGTAAACATCGTTTTTTGAATAAAATGTGGAATTTTGTGTATTCATTTGTAAAGTCGCGTACAAATTCTTACTGTTACGAACAAACTTCTGAAAGCAACGTTTGTACAAGCCTTTTGTTAAATAGACCTTTATAATGTGTTCCATACCGTAAAGGTTGAAATTTCAACTGACCGTCTAATTAGGGAATACTTGCGGTGAAATGAACATGAAAAATATTTAAAACATGTCTACTCGCAAAGCGCTCAAACTGTATTTGCTGGGCTTGTTCTGTCTGACGTATTTAATTCAATTTAACCAAATCCACGCATTCCTGTGTAGGACATGTCATTTCAAAAGCTTTCGTTATAAAGTTTCTTAGACCCTCATATTTTTTCCATGAACTTTACTGTATATTGATGTAAACTGTACATTTTGGCCACAATTAACACAGTTACACTACTTATATTGTCATATTTAATGTTTTCATATTTGCTCGTATAAAATAATTTTTGTACTTGATACATGATTTAACATTTAATTTGGATTACCGCATTATTGATCTACTTTAAACTTAAAGGATTACATTTTGGGAAGAGAAAGCAACAAAATGTTATTTGTTAATCGTTTCTTTGCTTTATTTCCTTGAAATTCATATTAATAGTTTAAAATAATAGTCACATCAAATGCAAACAACACAGACTCGTATACGTATACATCCCGAAACATCTGACTACGCTAAACACTTATTAGAACACAACCATGCATGGATATCAGATAACGTACTAACATTTTTACTCTTCTGTGATAAACGTACATTGTGTATACTTGAGACCTTTCCAATTTACAAACACACTTTAACAAATACATCTTTAATGTATGGGTAAATTTGAGCTTATTAATTCCCCGCTGTTGACAATTTTGAAATAGAATACCACATCGAAATTAAGATGTAGTGTGCTGCAACTATAAATGCTTCTGAAAACATGGTATAGGTCGAAACAATCAGTGTATAGTTCAAATAAAATCTTGTAAAAATGTGACTATTATTTTATTTGTTCCCTAGAATTACTCTTTAACTGATTGTTGCTTAGATACATCGCACGTCGTTTAACCTTTTCAATGCTCAATGCTTAAAAACTATTCGTGCCCCCAGCGCGCATAAAATAACCGCATGCGAATATATCCGTCTTGAGCACTAATTTTTGGGATATGTGCAACTTCCAAGCACATGTTTTTGTTTTTGCCCGCGCCAGACGAGTATACTCGCGTTCTAGTTGCAATAAATATATAATTGTCCATAATAAAAGTTTTAATTAGAAATAAAATACATTTTGTTTTAATGGAAAATAGAAATAATTCTAACATTTAAATTAGCTGTATATCTTGCACGACTATTGTATATAACAAAAAGAAAAACTGTTACCCTAAATAATTGTAATCGATACACTAAAAAAAATATTACTCTTAGTAACCAAAAATAAACTGCAGAAAAATTTATAAAACTAATTCTAACATTTAAATTAGCTGTATATCACACAATATTATTGTGATATAACAAAACGAAAAGCTATTACTCTAAATAAACTAAATAATTGTAATCGAAATAGGTAAAAATAATTATTACTATTAGTAACTAAAAATAAAATGCAAAAAGTTTATAAACTTCATTGTTATATATGTTTTTTAGTATGATATATTGCAAAGCAAGGCTGAATGCATAATGGGACGTAACACTCTTTACAGATGTATCTGCTTTCTTTTCTCAATTTCTTTTTGCTGCAAACTACACATCTCTTGGTAGGTTTTTCTTTATATGTTGATTTTGGTATAACATCTGGAAAGTGTCTTGCCGTGAGTCTCAGTGGATGTTCTTGGCTTCGCTTGCCTAAAATACAATATTATGGTTGTTAT
>JABXWE010043985.1:0-16610 GCA_014611495.1 Limonius californicus | reverse complement strand
TTAACTGATTTGTTATACGTTGTGCCTTTAGTGATTAGAAAATATATGTGGTATTAAAATGCTCGATCGTATTGGGGAGGTAGGACAAGAGAATGTTTATTGAAAATTATTCAAGAAGATGGATTGGTTGTGAAGGACCTACCACATGGCCTGCCAGATCGCCCGACGTACATCCTCATACTACTTTCGTGGAGGATTCCTCAATGATATGATTTATCAAACGCCAGTTGCAAATGAAGAGCAATTAGTTCTCAGAATTAATAAAGCTGGACAATAATATGCATCAAAACTTGTTAGCAAGTATTACTCGGCCCGCTACGGAGTGGTGTGCGAATGATGGTGATTATTTTGAACGTTTGATAGAAAAATTAATAATGTAATGTTCGAAAATTATTATTAATTAATTAAAATCACAGCATCTATGACTGAAGTTTAAAGTCGCATGTACTTAAGTTGTTCATAATACCTTGTTTGTTTTCATTGGGCGAGATCTAGGACGCGGTTTTCAGAGCATCTAACGTACCAGTAGTGATTTTTAATCTGTCGCACACCGCAATGGCACGGCACCTACGGCTTTAATTTTTATCCGACAAAAAGCCCACTTTTAGATTTTTCCCGCCAGAAAAAATCTCACCGACCTCAGCCAGGATCGAATACGCGTCCATTGGATCTACAGGCAGTACGCTAACCACTAGACTTGACCACCCAGGCCGACTTCATAATGCGTTACTACAACACTACTGTTTAAAACAAAACTGTATCATGCAATATTGCTATATTTAATCATTTTCAAATGCTAATCATTCGGAGACTAAATATTGTCAGACATACTGATGTATTGCTCAGTGTTTGCTAGAGCATCTCGTAGTGCTATTTTAGATACGCCCTGTATACTAGTTAATGTCTTCTATTCCCAGGATATTACATATGCCTCACTATTTTCTATTACTACTTTTTCGTCATTCTTTGTGTCAACTCATGTAGTTGTTTGTATAAATAAAAATCGACTATTCAACTACCAACGCATATAATTTGCCAATACAATTTCGTCAATGATTTTTTTTTGATTTCTGTATTAACAGCATTGGGATTTTAGCAGATAAAGTATGCGGGGCAATGTAATGCTAATCATATTTTTTTCATTCATGTTTTCATAATTTTCAATGAAGAGATTCTGTCATTTTTTAAGGAATTACTTTGGTGTAATTATGTAGTTCATGTTACAGTTTTAAACAGTTACGAAACCAAACTACACTTTATACTCTATACTTTAGCAGATTTTGCATTTCTAAGCATGCCAATTAGGTAAAAATAGCACCATTAACTACACGTTACACAATTTCCTGTAAATATTTTGCACTACATTTTTGTTAAAAACGCGAATTACAGCGCCAATTCACCACGATTTTACTATAGATTAAGTAACTAATAGATATGTTACACTTAAGCTAATTAACGAGCTGCAGTCCATTAACTACACTGCAGCTAAAATGCGGCTGCAGCGATAGCGCTAGTGGTGTTAAATATTAATTAGCTCCTGAATTTTTCTCAAGAACGGATTAATTAATAAAACGAGCTGCTTGCACTGAATGCGATTTTAGAGCACTGATTAGCAAATCCACCGGTTATCACATTCACTTGCATTTCTGAGCATGTCAAGAGAGAACGTTCGCTAAAAATTGGACCAGTTTGCGCGAATATTTGATTTATTTTTGGAGGCAGCCTGTGTTTAACCTTATGATGGAATGCTAGTTGAATGAACGTTGAACGTGTAGTCGTATTCGCAAATTAGAGGTCAGTATGTCATTTCAATTTTAGATGACTGAAGGTAAGTAGGTAATTATATGGTAGACGTATTCCTCGCCACTTCCTCAATTTTTTATGTGGTTGGTGATATTTTGTTGTTACAGTAGGTAAAAAATGATTAGAAATAACTAAAAATAGTAACTACTACTACAGACAAAAATAATTTAAAATCACCACAAGAACTTGTTTCTAATCATTGATCGTAAACTTCCTTGATCCTAAGCTTCCAATACCAAGTACAAGGTATACTTTAAGAGGCTACGAAAGTGACTCAAAATAGGGCAAAATTAGCGTTTTCTATTGTCATTGTAGCTACGTTAATAGACGACCTTCCTAATTGTGGTTTTTAATAACTAGTACACAAGATATCCAACAATGAAATAAGTTGAAAAATTATCAAAACTATAAGAACTTGTGACAAAAATTGCCAAAAGTAGTCAAAAAATACAGTAAAATCAATTTACGTCTAGGACATATGTGGAATTATTTTAGTGAATTTTTTTCACCTTATTACAAACTACCACCACCAAAATTTATCCGATTTTCTCACAATCAGAACAATGGTTCCGATTTACTCTATAGTATATTATACGCTGCGAACCAGTTGGTCGAAACACTCTTAAGATCGTTCGTCCATCTAGTTGGCGGTCTTCCTCGACTACGTTTATCGGCTCTCGGTCTCCATTCAACGATCTTTTTTGTCAATCGACCGTCTCTTAATCTTGCTAGATGACCTGCCCAATTTCATTTTTGTTTTGCAATGCGTATTATAACATCCTCAACGTTCTTCTTCGGATTTCTTCATTTCTAATTCTGTGTCTCGGGGTTAATCCAAGCATAGATCTTTCCATTTTACGTTGCGTAATTTCTTCGCTGTTGTTTTGGTGAGAGTTAGTGTTTCTGCTCCATACGTTAGGACCGGGAGAACACATTGGTTGAAGGCTTTTCTTTTCAAACTAGTTGGAATGTCGGTCTTAAAATATCTCGTATTTTTCCATATGCGGCCCAACCTAGATTTATTCTCCTTGGCAACTCACACGTTTGGTTATCTCTACACATTTTTATTTCGTGGCCGAGATAAATATGTTTTTCGACTGTTTCGATTCCTGTATTCTCAAGTTCCATCTCTTCACTAAATACTAGGTTCGTCGTCATTTTGGTTTTATCATAATTTATTTTCAGTCCAACTTGTTGCGTTATTTGCTGTAACTTCCATAACATTTCGTTGACTTTTTTGTAGTCGTCCGCTATTAATACTATATCGTCTGCAAAGCAGAGATTTTTGGAGATAAGGTGTCTCCTTGTCTAATTCCTCTATTACTTAATATTTATTTGTTAGTGGTTTCATGGAGTTTACAGTTATTGTGGCATTTTTGTATATTTGGTGGACGATATTGGTATATCTATGGTCAATTCTGCATTCTTTTAATGCTTGTAGGATAGGAGTCATTTCCACGGTGTGTAATGCTTTCTGGAAATCGACGAATATTAGGACTAGGGATCTGTAATATTCTATTGTTCTATAATTAGGATTTTAATACACTGCAGATGGTCGTTCGTTCCATAGCCCGAGCGAAATCCAGCTTGTTCTCTGGGTTGATAAAAGTCTAGTTTCCTTTCCAATCTAGTGGTGTCGTCCCCTTTCTTGTGGAGAAGTATCGTTATTGAGTGGTTCCAGCTTTTTGGTATATTCTGATTTTGTAAACACAAGTTGAACAGTTTTTCCAGCCCATCGGTTAGTATGGGACCTCCCAGTTTTATGGCTTCTGCAACAATCCCGTCTTCCCCTGGAGATTTATTGTTTTTCATTCCCTTAAGGGCGTTGTAAATCTCTGTTTTGGTGATATCAGGGATGTCTCCAGATCCTTCGTTCGTGACTTTAAAAGTGCCTTGTTCTAGTTGTAGATCAAATTGATTTCCTTCTTAGTATTCTCATACTTTTAATTTCTTCGATGGTCTGCATAATCTTTTCTTTTTTGTATTTCCGTATGTCCTTCCTAATGGCTTCCTTGTTGATAGAGTTTACGTGTTAATTATCAGTCGTGCAAGACCTCTACGTGATTTGTCGGTGGTTTATTTTCCAAAGCGTGACTAATGTATTCTTCAAAATCTTGTCCATTTTCTGGCTGCGTTCAGGCTTTTATTTTCCTCCTTCTGATCATTTTATTTCGCTCTTTGTTGATACATACTTCTATAGTGGTCACTTCCCGTTGTAAATCTATTTAATACCGTGATATCTTTAAATATGTACTTTTTGTTTAAGATGAAGTAGTCAATCTCGTTAAATGTTCAACGCTCAAAATAGAGAAAATTGGAAGCATCTTGGGAAGGCCTATGTTCAACAATGGACTAGAGAGGCTGGGCGATGAAAATGATGATGATATTGTACGCATTGTCTTTCACATTGGCTGAGTTCGTTTTCCAGCGTTCAAGTAGACGGCCCTTAGCTCCGTGGCGGACAGAGAAACGAATAAAATGGTTTGTCGATGTAAAAGTAACTTTAAATTTTTGGTAGCAAGTCGCTTTCGGATCGTCTTAAGAGTATTAGTCTGAGGAACTACATGCCAATTTATGCCATTGGTGGAATTTTAAACAGGTAACAAGTACAAATTTTATTTAACCTATATAACTATGAATCCAGTGTCTATACATTTGCACATTTTTCTTGTATATTCTAATTTATATACATAGAACTACTTTCACAAATCGACCCCACCTAATTATATAAATCTGGAAGTGCACATAGGATATTAAGGCCTATTTACACGTTTTTACATTTCTTTGTACGATCAGATTTATACTGTAGGATATGTAAGTTTGTTAAGTATATCGGATTTGACATCTTGGGATATTAAAATTTAGAAGCACAATAAACTTATGTATATTTTAGGATCTTTTAGCTACGTTTTAGTTTTACCATTTTACATTCACTAACAATTTAACGTTTGTATAATTAATTAATTTGTGTCATCTACATCTATTAAGCTTACAAAATTAACAGTTTATACACGTACATGTTTTAGATAAATTTATAGAGCTCTGCATATTTCTGAAAACTGGTAGGTTGACACATATTTTACAAGTGTTTAGTAATTCATATGAATTAATGATTACTATTTAGTAAGACAAATAATTTTTTCGATGCATTTAGAAAATGTTTAAGTTTTTGCGTATATATGTTTGAATATGTATACCACATAAATTTTAAAATATATTTTACATGTATGTATTTCACATTTTTTATATGCTAACAATTACATTTTAGTAGAATAAAGAAATTTTAAACAGACTTCGTGTACAAATGTTTACGTACCACTTTTAAATACTAGCCCTACGTACAACAAATAAAACATAACCTAGGGTGAGTTTCCTAGGCAACTCATTTCGAAATGTGAATATGACTGCACGCGATGAAACTGTAGACCAGGAGGAATGATTCATTTCAGTATTAATTGGGGTACTATCTTTTCTTATAATACGAGGGCTATTCGAAAAATATGGCGACTCTTTGGTCGCATTTGCTTTACATCATCCGTTAACTGGTAGCATTTTTCTTGGGTTACGTGCACATGCATCCATAAATCAAATTCTTCTAAATCAAAACTAGGTCAGATGGAGCTACGTTCAGGTATAGTTAGGCTATTCTTGTCTAAACATTGGTCATTATATATGACATATGAGTGCAGCCCAGCAAAGGAACTAAATTGCAGCACAAATTGAATTACAGTCGCTTCGAGTTTGTACTGTGATTTGCAATATTGTGTCTCGCTGCAAGGTAATACACTTAGTCTGTTTCAGGAATGATGAATTAATTATATCGGCAAAATAGGATTAAAGGGAAAAGGCTTTGCCACAGAATACAAATAATATAATTCTAAGTGTGCATGATCAATACACATAAAGAACATGTCAACCTATTCGTAGACAAAACTATTTTCATCACACTGACTGTAACAAAACTGCGAATTGTACTCGTACTTATTGGCTAAGTCAAATTTTTGCACTACATCCGTTTTAACTTATGGAATAATTCATTACTGATAAATAAATAAAACTGACTCAGACTTATATTTAGTAAATATCAAGATATCAGTAGCAATTTCTTAATCGGATAACAAAAGGCGTTTAATTACCACTTCAAGGAGGTTTCCCTTTGTTCCCCTTTCCGTTGTCGCAAATATCCGCAGAATATCCAGAAATTCACACCACTTTGCTAGCTAATATAGCATCCAGCTACGTCTGTCATACAGCAAACGGGAAGTTGAACCCGCCGGCATGACAATAACAACGCCACTAATAAGTTTAGCTCATCACCTGCGTCCTATTTCCGCTACAACCGGTAAAAACACAACGTTAAAAGTTGCTTTGTCGGTGGAAGCGCAGGAGTATTAGGTTTGGGGCCACTTTTAAGTCTTGAAGCTCGTATTTCCAGTGAAAGTGAAAAATAGTTTAATCTGCAGAAGACAGAGAATGTGTTTTTTTGTTTTAATATAAAAAAGTATCTCGTTTCGAGTTTGCCATAATCAATCGTTGAATATTGGGCCTTTCAAGTTATTGTAACTTTAGAAATGGTGTTTATAAATAAAGAAACAACTGTGTTTTCGCAAACTATGAAAACTATCGCACCTTTCAAAGGCAAAAACAGCACGAAAGTAAATTTGTTATACATAGTTGCACGTTAAAATAACTAAATATTATTGAGAGAGATAAGAACGAAAGAGTGAATGAAGGAAGTTGATCCGATTGAATAGAGTTAAACAAGGACAGGACAATCTCATACAAAGTATTTTAAAAAATCCTATCCCTTAAATTCGTTTGTACTAATTAGCGTAGTTTTACAACCCGTTAAATTGCTTCAAACGTATGACTATTTACTAACCCACTGTTGATTAAAGAGGCACCCAGCTCTACATTTCTAAAAATGCCAGAATAAAATTCCATAAATTGTAAATAATTTAATTTATAGACCTTGATCTTCCCCATCATTTTACAAAATGCCAACAAATACATTACAACTGTTTCTGTATAGTTTGGTTAGAAAATTGCCGTAAACTTTGAATAAACAGTTATTTTAGTTTCAATACATATCTACATACATATGAAGTGTCTAAACGTTAACCTCAACCAGGGAAGAGTGCGTTTACATCTGCACTTGAAATTTACCTCAAAGTTAGAGGGCTTGGCCCAAAATTAGCCCCAAAATTATTGGAAAAATATTTCAATAACTAGAGAAAAAAAATTATATACGAAAACACCTTTTTGTGTTATCTGGTGCCCAGAAAGTATATGCAACGCAAAAAAGAAACGAAATCAAACCAAATGATCAGATATCTGTCCAATATATGAGAAAAATAAAATTGTTGAGTTCTGGACATACATTATCTGACACGTGTATTTATAAGGTGTGTGTGTGTGTGTCAGATTGACAAAAAACAAGAAAAAGTGTGTGTCTAAATTATCCAGGGTATCCTTTCTTGCTCGAAATTTTAAAATGCAGTAAAACATCGCTAATCCGGATACGCGTTAACTGGGACACTCCAGTAGTTCGGACAGTTTCGTGCCATTTAACTCTATAACCGGACACATTTGAGAATTGTTTAAAAAATGTTTTATAAAGCACGTAAAAAAATGTTTGATAAAAAATATCGCCACAAAAAGGAATTCTTTTAATCTATAACGCTCTTTCTTATCCATCCAGGGCTGCATTAAATTTAATCCAGACTTTAGGGTTACGGATACAGCAATAGTAGAGGCAATGGTGATACAAAAAAATTAAAGTGGCTCAGGAAAAAAAATTTTGACTATCTTAATATCTGAGGACAATGATTTAATAAACACTTTGAAGAGCTACAATTTGGAGGGAACTGTCATAAACCGGCGGCAATCACGGAAGACTATATATATATATTCATATATATTTGAAGCTTTCACAGGCCTTAGAGGCCCATCGCTTTTGGTGTGAAACAAGGCTAAGTTAGTTTGTGCAATCCACAACAGGGCCCGACTCTGCGGGTTACCGTGTTGGTGCGTAACCATGCTTAACCTGCTGTTGTGTATGAATGTTCTTGTTTATGGTTCTGTTACTCCTCTAATGCGACCGTAATTCGAGGAGTGCCATTAATTTGATCCCCAATGGCAAATGGAGACTGGGACCCAGTACCGACCACCCAGGGAATTAGAAAAATTTCCGACCCTGGGTAGATTCGAACCGGGAAGTTTGGACTATTACATCCAAACCTTGACTCTCTACCACTGACCCATCCCGGCCCTTCATGGAAGACTATAGATGACATAAATTTTAAAAAAATTGAACGCTACTCTGTCTAAAAAGATAATAGCATGAAGGTGAAATTTGTTTGGATCAGTTGAAACAATAGTGGGAATCTCAAATAAATACAAATTTAAACCCTATTACGCAAATGTTGAATTACCTATATTGATCCACAAGTTAGTGCTGAGGAAGTTTTTAATTGGCCAACTGGGTACAGTGAAGAGACAGATCAAGATTGAATGACACTTCAAAAGTTGACGATAATGCGATGAATGCTGCCGATTCCGAATTTGAGATTGTAGAAGAATCTTGTGATAAAATCATGTACAAATATATGCTCTTCCCTCAATTTGTAAATGCTTTCAATAGACAGAAGCAAAGAGGATTCTAATGCAAGATCTTTTATTACGAAAAGTGAAAAAAAACCCAGGATACATTTTTTCGAAAACATGAAACTGTAGAAAATTAGTTATTATATTAAAGAAAATCATTCTGTACTAATATAGTCCTATGTTTGTTTTATAAAAATAATTATAAATAATGTAAAATATTTTCCTTACTTTATTTGTATAGCTTTCAAATGTTTCTATAATCCGTAAAATTAGCAAATTCGGACGGATGGAAAATTTTATCTGTCCGGATTAGCAAGGTTGTACTGTCATTAAATTTAAGTTCTTTATGTTTTTAGAGTATCATCCTCTAAATGTTGTTGTGATTTTTGTGCTCAATGCATTTAGAACCATATACAAGCATGATTACTATCAATTTAAATCTGTTATCTACATAAACAGATTTTGCCATATTTTACATTTAAGGTGTATTGTTACCAGCATATGTAAGGCCAGAACGAGTGACTTCGCAAATTATAATTTTATGGTTCTGTTATAATCAGCGCCGCTGCACCCCGGGGGTGCAAACGGTGCACGGCCGACTTTGGGGGTGCAACATTTTTTGGAATGTAGTACTTAATAAATAATATATGTATTTAACATTCTTAGAAATTTATTTCATATTATCTTTAACGGCCTTTTCAAATCAAGTTGATTGCCGACAGAAGGCTTAATTTAGTAATTTATAAGAACCACAAATATTGTCGAGAAAGCTTCTTTATTGTGAGCAAGTAAACTTATGTACGTTTAAGGCTCAAGCCCTTATCACTGTTTAAACTAGCTACATTATTTATGTTGTCTTGTCGACATGGGCGCCGGCAAGGGGGGGCAAGAGGGGGCAGTTGCCCTCCCCTGTAAAATTAAAATACTATATAAAAGCGCATTTAAATATTTAAACATACATGCTTGAAATTCTTGAAAATTATACCAAAAAATGCCAGAAATACGAAAATATATTTGATATAGAATTTAAAATACCCAGAATATCACAGCATCAAACTATGAGATCAAATATCCTAGCGGATTCACGGGAAACATATTTTAGAATATCTATGTTTATTCCGTATTTAGATTCCCTGATTAGCTCATTAACAACAAGATTTTCCGAAGATACAAGTAATGCATTTTCGTTAGTAAATTTGCATCCATCTACTATTGTTTTAAATCTAAACGCTGAAATTATAAATAAATTAGTAGAACAGTACAATATCGAAAATTGTGAGGCAGAATGCCTTACATGGAAAGATTTGTGGAAAAATAAAAACGCTCCTGATAGATATTTTTACATTGCTCACCGAAGAATGTCAATTCTTCCCTGCAATTGCTAATGCAATAAAAGTTTTCCTTTCCCTACCACCCACGACTTGTTCAATTGTACATTCCTTCAGTACTCTAAGAAGGGTCAAAACTTGGTTAAGGTCAACGATGGACGAAAATCGCTTAGCCGGTTTATGCTTACTTAGTGTACATAGGAATAGGGGCCTCGGTGGTCTAGCGCGGCAACGCGTTGCCACTCGAGGCCACAGCGAATTGTAGTCGTTCCCCTGTGGTTTCGAATCCCGACTGGGACGACCGTATTGCGCTTAGTTAAGTTTAGGGCGCATGCTGCATGAAAGGTTAGAGTGTAAAGGACGCCCGCATCCCCTGAAGTAATGCGAAAGCGGTTCCGGGGGGGGGTAGTATGAATGAATGAAAAAAAAATGTACATAGGAAAAAAATCGAAAGCGATAGAGCCCAATTTATCGAGACAGTACTCGATAAATTTGCTCAAGACCGAAGAAGGTTAAAATTTGTCTTTTCTTAGATAAAGAGTTTAATACTTCCACAGTTTTTGTTTGTTACTTAGTACTAGATAAGTATTTTTATTTTTGTTTATATGTTTTAAAAATGTAGGTATACTTTTGACAAAGATTGACGCTTTTATAATGACGCAATCCATTAAGAGAACAAATTTATTTATTTTTGTTTTTTTTTATTTTTAGTTTTGGTACGTCTGAGTAAGTTACATAATATTTTTATGATGTGTTAGTGTTATCTCTGTTATAGCACCAAAGGTTTTAACTTTCAAGTTCATTTATACAAATATTTTTAATATAAATGTTAAAATATGTATACACACACAAAATACGAGTGTTTTGTATATCTACGGTGTTTATTACTGTTATTATTTATTTTTTATTTTAAGTTATTTTGTATTAAAATATAGAAAAAAATGAACGTAATTTTTTTGCCCCCTCCTGGATTATTTTCTGCCGGCGCCCATGGGCCCAAGTCTGTTTAATGTATGTGTATCTTGAAACGGACAAGAATTTGTGCTTAGTATATCTTGTTTACCGGGACAAAACTACATTGTCCATATTCTTTCTGTACCAAAACAAGGGTATGTGATAAGGCGAGACCTGCTTGGGTTGTGTGTACCTTGTAGCGGACAAGGAATTGTTCTTGAGGTGTCTTGTCTGCCATCACAAGAAACAGCTTCGCAAGACATCGCAAGCGTCCTAAAGTACACAAAATCTAAGCAGACCCTATTCAGGCCCACAAGGTTCTAAAATGTATCTGGCTGAAACAATTCTGGCAATTAATCGTCTGATTATGCTGGGTGTTACCTCCAAATAACAACGTAGTCTAAGCCGAAAGTTAATTTTAACATTATCAATTCAGAAAACCGCTTAAGCTTTAAATAATTCAAAAATTATGTATTAGATTTAGAATCCCATAACCTTGTAAATTATAATATGTTAAAAATGTGCAACTTTTATAGGTATTTATAGAACGCTGCTTAATGATATATTGGTATAGTTTTATAATTAAACAATTACCCCTTTTCAGGCTATAGGATCACCCTGTATCTACAGCAAACATTTAAAAATGTTACGTTATGTATATTCAGCGTACATTACCAATAAATATTAAACGAATATGTGTGCTACTGGGGATGTTGTAATTACATTGATTTGATTGAAAAATTCGAATTAATCATGTTGGTAAACAAAATATTATTTCAAATTTAAGCAGATGTTTGTTTGCTTACTACGCATTTTGACATAATAATACGTCATTGTCAAAACCAATCACGTAAACACATATATTTGTGGAAACAACATATTTGATGTAGGTTTCAATCTTCTATTCGAAAACTGTTCTAATAGTATCAAATCGCAATCACTCACACATTATTTCATGGAGCCTCCTGTTCTTTTTTCCTTTTTGCTTTTCCAGCCATCATCAATTCAACAATTTAATATTTAACACTTTACGGTTTAAAAGTTTATAGCCCTAGACTTTAACACCTTAAACACATTTAAATACTTACATCCTTATTTACTTCACAATTAAAAAATTAACAGTTTAAGCACTTTAGCGCATTTAAACACTATGCTTTATTTCTGCTTTTTTGTTCATTTTCTATGCATTATTATATCTCTCTTTGAATTTCTATTTTTTGCTCCTCTTTAGTTCACTTCCTTTACCAAAGTTTCTATTAGTTACATTTCTATTGGCTGTATAACGTGTGTCCTGTCATGTTTTCTACGGTTACTTGTTCTCTCGTTTTTTACCTCGCCAGTTCTCTCGCTATGCTTAATATTTCGCACCTCAGTATGGTGTGCTCTACCGTGTCTACTTGCCAGCAATAAATGCGTCTTCTATCATATGCATTCTTTGGAGTTATTTTCTAAAGCACCCGTGGACTATTAAAAATTGCGTTAAATGATATTCCACTTCTCTGAGTATACGGGTTACCCATGGTGTCACGGTGGGTACTAGGTCGCTTGTGTACCCGGCAGTTGGTCATTGTTGGCTCTCTTCCTGCCTCTATCTGCAGATGATTTTCTCCCGCTCGAACCTCTTCTGTCCCCTTTGGTTTGTCCTATTGACGTGGTGTATAGGAATTGTTCCTGCTACCACTTGTAATGCTCTTGTTAATACAGTCCAACATGCGCCTGCCACTCTTACAGTCAGCATCCTCTGCACCTTTTCCAACATCTTCCTATACTTAATAGCTCTTGTGTAATTACTCCATATCGGAATGTAGATCATGATTCGATTGACTGCTGAGCACACCACTCTCCTTCGGCCTGCTCTGACTCCCTCAATTTTAGCCAATAATCGGTTGAATGTGGCCGCTGTCACCCTTGTCTTTTGGTCGTCTGCTCTATGTGGAATCCCATAGCATATTTCTGGTAAGTGCTATATCCAAGTACTTGAGATTGCGCTTCTCGCACTCGCTTCCCACTCTTGCACCACCCTCTTTTGTTCCTTTTCTAGCATCTTCCAACATATTCCTATACTTAGTAACTCCTGTATAATCACTACATACTGCAGCGCCATAGGCCATGATTGAGTTGACTACTGAACACACCGCACACCTTCGTCCTGCTCTAACTCTTTCGATGTTTCTTATGAATCGGCTGAGTTTAGCCGTTATGCCTCCTATCTTTTGGTCGTCTGCTCTATGTGGAATCTCATAGCATATTTCTGGTAAGTACCTGAGACTGCGCTTCTCGCACTCGCTTCCCACCCTGTAGCCACCCTCTTTTGCTCCTTTTCTAGCATCTTCCTATATTTAATATTTAGCTCTTGTGTGGTTGCTCTATATCGGCGAGGCGTAGAGAATGATTGAGTTGACTACTGAACACACCGCTCACCTTCGTCCTGTTCTAACTTCCCCAATGTTTCTCATGAATCAGCTGAGTTTAGCCGTTATGCCCCCTATCTTTAAGTGGTCTACTCTATGTGGAATCCCATAGCATATTTCTGGCAAGTTCTATACCGAATACTTGTGACTACGCTTTTTGCACTCGCTTCCCACTCTTGTAACCACCATCTTTTGCTCCTTTTCTAGCATCTTCCATCATCTTCCTATACTTACTAGCTCTTGTATAATTACTACATACTGGAGCGCCACAGACCATGATTGAATTGACTACTGGGCATACCGCTCTCCTTAGCCACCATCATTTGCAATATTTTCTAGCGTTTTCCTATACTTAGTACCTAGCTGTTGTGTGATTGCTCTATATCGGAGCGCTTAGAGAATGATTGAGTTGACTACTGAACACACCGCTCACCTTCGTTCTGCTCTAAGTCCCCCAATGATTCTCATGAATCGGCTGAGTTTAACCGTTATGTCCCCTATCTTTTACTGGTCCACTTTTTGTGGAATTCCATAGCATATTTCTGGCAAGTTTTAAACCGAAGTACTTGAGACTGCGCTTCTCTCACTCGCTTGTCACTCTTATAGCCACCCTCCTCTGTACCTTTTCCAACATCTTCCTATACTTAATAGTTCTTGTATAATTACACCATACTGGAGCGTCATAGACCATGATTGAATTGACTCTCCTTCGTCCCTCTCTGACTCCCCTAATATTTAGCATTAGCCGGCTGTATTAAACCGCTGTCTTCCATGTCTTTTGGTCGTCTGTTCTGTATGGTATCCCACAGCATATTTCTGCCAAGTTCTGCACCCAAGTATCTCAGTCTGCGCTTGTAGCGCCCTTCTTTAAGAAAGTACTGTTGCAAGACTTTCTGATACAATTACATATGTTTGTAATTTCTGAGGAGACAAGACCTATGGTATTTAATATGTATGTATTTAGGTTTTCTATGGGTAAAAGCTAATAAAAAATGTATTAAAATTATTGATAACATTGTATTTACTTATTAATTAAATATATTGGCATATTCCTTTTTTTTTGTAAAAACGTTACAACGGGACCTGAAATATAATCCAAAAAAAGCAATCAAATGTATTAAGCACTACTTCATGAGAAACTTTAACTTTAAATATTTCTTTCTAAATCAAATAAAACGTAACGTATTCGTTGAAACGTCGTCTACAGTACATTTAACCCGTGAAGCAGTTGCTCTTTTATTCGTACCCTCTTACATTTTGCATCGAATTTTATCTTTGATGTCTTACAAATCCACCGACATCGTATTTTACACTTGATCTCCTTAACACGATCAATTTCTGACGCTTGCTTTGTAATTTCGCATCGATTCATTGTCCAACAAATAGTAGCCAACTTTGCTTATCAAATTTCAAACCCATATCACTGTAATTTGACGTTTGACGCTCTGTACATGAGACAAGGGTTAATAAATCTAGATCCTTTGCGATATGTTTGGCTTAAGCATCGAGCTATCTTTGGCCATTCCGTCTAATTGTTTCAATGTTTCAACGTTGAAAATCCGAAAAGATATGCTGAACATCCTGTTTTATTGTGTCGACTCCAACCAAACACTACTAATTATCCTAAATTATTCAGTTGCAATTCCAGATTTGATCTTCCATGTTCTCATGGAAATTTTTTGCAGTTTCAGACTCTTTTGTGGCGGGTTAACTGTTAAAATGTATCTGTTTTTTCCTATTCAAGGATTCAGTGTAAATTTGAATAGGAAAAAGTATAAATGAATAAAATTGTTAGACGGAAGTGCAGTTCTATAAAAAGCAAGTTCAAATTTTATGATAGTTTAAACAGAACGCGTGCCGTTTGTTAGCTCTTATAATTAAGCAAAATAAAAGAACGAAACGAAGGTGCCAAACAAGTCTACGAAATTAACAAGCTGGATATTCAACATCACCTGCCGCTTGTAGTTTATAAATATGTTGATCAGTTGGTAGCACTAAAATAATAGCGAGGTTGTAATTTACAAGAGTCAACAACGACGTCGATATTTAGTTGCTTAATATACCAACATGGATGTGAAAACAAACCAATACAAAATTATTTCCTTGTACAAGATCATACAATTTTTTTTAATAATTAAGAATATTGCTTGCTTTTACTTTCCATTTTTCCAAATATTTATCTAATACATAATTAAATTAATGGTCCCTTTAGCATATTCAATTTCCATGATCCAAGGTGCTCTTGTAAAATAATAAACTACTATTAATTCTGCATCCCTTCCAAGTGTCTTAAGTGTTTAATTCGCCAAACCTCGCGCTAATAGAGATCAGTCCTGAAGTCAATAAGATGTATTTCTGTACGCATTTGTATGTAGTACCAGTATAGTTTTCGACAGCATAAAGAAAACTAGCTTAACATTATATTCGTGAGCTATTATATATTCAGTTGATTTGGAATGTTTATGATGAAAGTACTCTTCCGCGCAGAAATGTCAATTACACATATTTTAAAATACAAAATTAATTTCCTTTCTTCGCTTATTTGTTGAAATAATTAATAATAGTGAACTTCATTTCGAATTAAATTGAAAATCAGTAATCTCATTGTTATGATTCGATTTACTGCCCACATAAACAAATACATTCACGCCTTCAACCTTATAAACTAACAGTCAGGAACAGTTCATAAATAATACTAAATATCAGCAAATCTTATATGGCGCCAGAATTAGATTAAGGTCATTCATGGAATTAGGCAGTGACTTGTAACAATTTAAAATTTTCAATTAATCAACTTAGGACATGTAGTTTCGGTCCTCTGCCTCACAATAGTTTTTAAAACAAAATATATAGTAACTTACATGTAAAAATTTTATAATAATATATAAGCTAAGGTGTTTTTTCTCACTTTTCTTCAACAAAATGGTTAATAATTATCTTAGTGGACAAAATGTTTTCGACAACATATGCAAACATCAAATGTATTTATAAACTATATGCTCAAAAAGTATTGTAAAATATTTGTATAACCTAAAATGTTTTTTCTCACTTTCCTTCAACAAAATGGTTAATAATTTTCTTAATGGGCAAGATTTTCTCGACAAGATATTCAAACATCAAATATAATTATAAAGTATATGCTCAAAAATTTTTTTTTAAATATTTACGTAGCCTAAGGTGTTTTTTCTCACTTATCTTCAACAAAATGGTTAATAATTTTTTTAGTGAACAAGATTTTCTCGTCAACATATGCAAACATCAAATGTATTTATAAAATCTATGCTCAAAAAATTATTGTAAAATATTTACATAACCTAAGGTGTTTTTTCTCACTTTTCTTCAACAAAATGGTTAATAATTTTTATAGTGGACAAAATGTTCTCGACAACATATGCAAACATCAGATATATTTACAAAATATATGCTCAAAAAATTATTGTAAAATATTTACATAACCTAAGGTGTTTTTTCTCACTTTTCTTCAACAAAATGGTTAATAATTTTCTTA
>JABXWE010043983.1:0-33854 GCA_014611495.1 Limonius californicus | reverse complement strand
ATTTACTAGGCAGAATACCTCGCTGGTTTGCCATTGCCTTGCGAGGGAGAACGGCCGTTAAAAATCCGATGTTCCGGTACTGGGAATTGAACCCAGGACCCTCAGCGTAGAAGTCTAACGCGCTAACCTCTAGCCTACGGCCGCCTCTCCAATAATATTAGAAACATTAAAATATATATTTTGGTAATTAAATATCTTCAGTAAATATTGATGCACTTGGACTATTAAGTTTGGCTACAGAAAATCTCTGAAGATAAGTTTTCCATTAAGTCAACAATAGGAGTCTAATGCTGTTTAAATAAAACAGAAACGTCTAGATTGATTATGGAAAACAATAAATGAATTTATTTCGAGTTAGGTACTGTCATTGCCACATGATACACACCCTTTTTCGGATGTTCTAAGCTGAACACCTACGTTGTGTAAGATGATGCTTGTTTGTGAAACACAGTCAGAGAAACAGGTTTTTATATGCTATAATTCAGTGGTAGCTTTTAGGAAGTTTGGTGGACATTATATTCTGATCTGCATATGGCTTTAATATCTTCCGTCCTTTTTATTTTTAAGTTCGCATAATGTTAAATAAATAGCGATAAGTTCTGATTAGAAACTTGGAAAATAAGCTATTTCTACCTAACACCCCAATTGCTATTTCTCCAAGGTCGCTCTTGGCTGTTCCCTTAGCACGAAGCGCAGTGTTTGTTGTATACCTCTAGCACGATTCCTTATTCCTTGGGCACCCTTATGAGTTCTAATCATACTTCCCCCATTTTAGAACATCCTTTCAATAACATCAACTAATATAACGTATACCAAATTTAGAAATCTTTTATACCTTTGTGTTTTCACGTTCAGTAATGTTAGATTAATTGTGACAAGTTACGAAGCAGAGGTTTACTACTGGCGCTAATTCTGATTTGACCACCAGTAACGAGACCTTGAAGATGATGTTCTAATATGCAATGCTGTTTAAACAGGGTCGATAGCAGGCTGTTCCCTTAGCAGGAGGCACAGTGTTTGCTGTGCACCTTTTGAACAGCTTCACTACACTTTTAGGTACTTCGATAGCAATAATCGTCATTATACAATCAAAGCCACATAATTGAAATAGAAATGAATCATCCGATAAATACAATAACTTACTGTACTTGAATTATTGTATACGATACAATGTCAATGCTGAAAAGTCAAGGTTTTTCTGCTACTTACGGGGTGGGATGTTTGGAAAAGGGAACGTAATTTTGGGTTCAGGAACGGGCACCAAGAACGACACGAAGTCCACTAAACGTTATGATATCATCCAAGATACGCCAGGTCAGGTCCTCTCAGATACTGGTGGGTGGGTCAGCTATTTGGACAAAGGAGCAGGATTTAAGCAATTAGGTACCATTATAGATTCTAAAATAATCTAGACACGAAAAGACAAATCGATTTTGATAGTAACGCAACTTAACTTAGTTAAGCCTATATAACTTATCTGATATTGATATCCAAAGCAACGAAACTGCTAAAACCAGAGTCCATCCCAGAGCTCACATATCTTCTATTCTTGATAAACCCAACTCTACGTAATGGTTAACAAACCTTACCTTTCTCTATTATACAATAAAAACTTTCAAATTGATAAATCAAACACGCGGCTACCATCTTTGATTTATATGTTTATTTATGTTGGTAACACTTCAGAAAGTCAGAGTGACATTGAAAAAGTTATATATTGACAATAATTGTCACCCATAACACACGAGTAACGTAAATGATTCCTTCATTCAGTCCTGTTCATTTTCATTTGCTGTGTATGGTCAGTCAATTTCGTTCTCAACATACCCTATATTCACGTATTCAGACATAAGCTACGGATATACAGGGTGGGCCAATGAAAGCGAAACAGACCCAGTTTTTCATATTTACAGTCATTTCTTTTTAAATCGCTCGTACCCCTCAATTTTTGTGATGAGGGGTAAACTTTTTGCGTTTATTTACAATCTTGTTATTCAACCTCCTAGGGGTGGTGAGCTTCACCTCTAAAATTTTAAATGGGAGACGATACATTGTTTTACAGGGCATTGAATTCTCGTTTTAACGCTTCCTAGTATTTAAAATTTGGATGGCTAGTTTTTGAGAAAATGCCTTTTAATGATAGTAACTCGCCCATAAATCCCATCCGTATAAAATCCACCTTGTCCAACAATTAAGCGAAGACGATTTTTATGGACGTTTGGCTTTTTGCGAGGGTATGAGTGAACGGATAATTAGTAACCCAAATTTGCTATTTTACATTTGTTTTTCGGTGAGTGTTTTCTGCGAACAGGATTGTTAACTGCCATAATTGTCGCTATTGGGTCGATGAAAATCGACACATATTCCATGAAGTTCACACTCAAAATCCTCAAAAATTAACCGGGTGGACTGGAATTTATGGCGATCGCCTTTTTATCTACCAGGAAATCTAACAGGAGGAATGAATTTGGATTTAATACGAGATCATGTTGATCCAACAATAACTGAAATTATGGAACAAAATAACCGTTACAATGTGAATGAGTTCATGTTTCAGCAAGATGGAGCACCTCCACACTATGCCCTTGCTGTTCGTCAGTATCTGGACGAAACATTTCCTGGTAGATGAATAGGCCGAATTGGATTGGCAGAATCCCTAAATGATTTGTGTCAATGGATCAACAACGAATGCGGAAAATTAGGCCAGAAATGTTTCAGAACGTCGGCAACCGTTTTCAAAAAAACCTGTACTACTGTATGGATGCTGGAGATCAACATTTCGAATATTTAATAAAGTGAAAGTTAAGGTAAGTTTTTTAATCAATAAAGCATTACTGGTGTAAATTATGATAAAGGTGAAAAATCATGAATTATTGTTTTTTGACGGGTTACTATCTTTTAAAGGCATTTTCTCGAAAACTGCTGATCCGCACTACTAGAAAGCGTTAAAACGAGAATTTAATGCCCTTTTAAATGATGTATCACTGGACCCCCTTTCCTATTTAAAATTTTAGGGATGAAGCTCACCACCACTAGGAGGTTGAAGTGACAAGGTTGAAAATAACAAAAAGTTGACGATAAATATGAAAAATCGGGCCTGTTTCGTTTCCATTGGTCCACCCTGTATATATATATATATATATAGTGTGGTCATAAAATGTCCTCTCGCCCCCTACTAACTTTTGAACGATTTAATAGTTCTTCATAAAATTGTGTGTGCTTTAATGGGAGGCTAAATATTACTTTTTAGGACATATTTAAATTTTATAACTTTCAAAATGGCGGCTAGGCGTCATCTTGAAATATTTTTTAAATGGCAATGGAAAGAAATTTCAAATGATAGGACTCACCTTCTGAAACCTCATTGACACATTTTTTACCTGATTTTCTAGAAATTTTCGTAACCTCTTTTACCTCCCGAGATATAACACATTCCGTGTTTCTAAATTGACATCCTCTGTCGGTGCCACAATAGCGAAACAGTCGTTGAAATAGCCACTTTAGCGTAGTTCAGCTATAAATTTTACTATTCTACCTTCCCAATGCTGTATTTTTCCAATACTTGACCTAACTTTCCTAAATCGAGTTTCAATGCTGATTGGCTTTCATTGTGCAAACCATAATCTTGTAATACAAGAAGTCCTACAAATTGATTCGCTTGTATGTATTTGTACAGAGTAATCAGTCAGGGCACTGTAACAGTGGTTGCAAGCTTATGGTGAATAGCCAGGCTATTCATCTTACCCGAGCACGGTGAAGCTTATATAAAATTGCCAACGGAAAAGAAGCTGCCTTAAATATTTATGTATCCATTCGAGTGTTAAATGGATGATGATGCTGCTGCGGGGCTTTCATACAAAATAAAGGAGTTTGTGAATGTGTAGAGGGCTCGCGTATTCATTGCGCTCATTTTCCTTAATATTGTGCTTCAAAATCACGCAAGAACACATAAAGGCAGTTTTGTAGAACAAGAAAACATGGAAAATAAACATTTCGTACAATTTTCTTGATGATAGTAATATTGCTTGTTGGAGGTTTTCTTGTAGGAATATACATCTACTTGTTTAAAATACCTTATAGTACCAATTGTTTGGGAGATTATATATATTTTTAGCGATTCCGTATATTTGTTTTGTATGTTACATTGCCTTTGAATTCATGAGATTTCTTTGTTGATTATTTATCATGTAAAGGGAATCTTAATCCAGCCTGAAAGGAGGGCCCTAGTATCAAAGTCAGCAATCTCCACTTTATAACCTAGTTCAGTTGAAACTACCTACTTATGACATTATTTGTACTCTATTAATGCTAGTTTATTGAAAAACCAGCAAATTGCTATAAATTTTTGTGTTCAAAATGTCATCTGTGGATCAAAGTTAGAAACCTCCACGCTTAACTCTGACAACCTTCCTTTCAAACATAAAAATTTTCAATGCTACTCAAAACATGTAGTTTTTCAACACGTGGGTTGATGACGTAAACTTAGCTTGTCAGGCTACATATGGCGGCCTCGCTGGTTAGCACTTTTGTCAATAGATCCAAGATACGCGAGTTGGAATCCGGTGGAGGTCGATGAAATTTCTCTATCGTGGGAAAATCTATGTGTGGCTTGTCTCGAACAAGAAATAAATCCGCAGGACCGTGCGTTTGCAATGTGTGACATGTTAAAAATCATTACTGGAGTTACAATTATTTTAGAAAGGACAAATTTATAGTTACGGTGTACAGTGGGCCTGAGTGCAGAGATGCTTGGAAAACCGCGTCCTGGATCTTGTTCAACAAAACAACCAACAGGCTACATATTGTGTTCTTAACAACATTAAATTTGTTTTAAAAACGATTTTGTTGTTCTGATAAGACAGTTTATACAGTTTTAGTTTCTGGTCGTAAGTTGCCCTGTTGTAAATACTTACCTTACCTTGCCTACGTAATAATCCACGATCGAATAAAATAGGGATCACACGGACAAGAGTTCTCTCCGGAAGCCTAATCTGGCCTAATATGGACGTGTCAAAAACCGGGATAGGTGCTGGAGCAGGACTATATGGTGTAAAGCCAAAGTAATGTTTCAGCTTTCCACTTGACAAGTACGCCTCCATTTCCAAACGGAAACGTACGCGATACTTGAATGTGTGCGAGAAAATTATGGAAGGGCCTATGTAGACGGGCGTATCTATATACTTATACCCAGGCGGTCTTGGAAGCACTATCAAGCTTTAAGGCCTTATTCAGGCTGGTATGGGAACACTACGAAGAACGGATTCCTGATCAATGCGGGGTCGAACGCAACGTAAAAGCTGTGAACTTGCATGCAGGGCTTAACAGGGCTCTATTACGCCCCTGAATCTGCATTCGGAGTACTAAAGAATGCTATAGCTATATCAGTGAATTATTTTGGAACCAACATAAAACATACTGGATCAATAGACCAAGATTAACCCGTAGCAAGGCGTTCATTAAAGGATTTTGTACAAACAAAGCCGTAGAACTGCTTAAGTTAAGCAGCATACGGCTTAGAATCCTTACGAGCCTCCTCATACAGGACATGCTACTGTTAAGGTTCACCTCCGGAAGACTAAGAAATTCGATGGAGGCTCCACATGCACACTCTGCAGTGAGGAACCAGAAATGGCAATGTATATTTCATGCAATTGTGATGCGCGGGCTGGTAAAAGGCATGGGTTATTCGGGCATAAACGCATGGAACCGGAAGACTTCAATCCATATGCTGTGAGTGATATGTAGGCTACGGTACACAGCATCAAGATCTCGGGATGGATGTGAGTAACTACCAGGGTGGAATCAACAAGGCTTATAGGCTGAAGTGTCTCCGGCACCAAGAGTAGACGGACCCAGAGGAAAGGCAAAAAAATACCTACTTACATTGTGAAGTGTCCACTTACAGAATGTGGAATATATGCAACAACCAGGTAAAACTCGAAGACGAGATGAATATTGACAAGAAAAAAAATTTTTTCACATTCTTTTTTACCTCCAGATCAAGTCTTCGGGAATATCGAAAAGAAAATAAAGAATAGGAGAGGCAACATGAAATCAGAAGAAAACCGTTTTCACAGATTCCAACAGTATTGAAAATAGGAGAGGAGTGTTACGTATTTAATTGGCGGAAAACTGACAAAGAAGTTTTAAGCAGCTAGGAAATTGACAATTTGGATTATGCTAAAGGTACTTTTTAAACAGAACAAAAATAGTATCTATTGACACACTTCTTTATGGGGCAGTTAACTACAATACAGGAGTCCGCTGTTTCAAACATTTTGCAGAAAGACACATGCAGTTTACCTGATTACCCCTGATGGTATCCACATAGGACAAGAAGCTAAAGTAAATGCACTAAAACTACAAGATGTAGGAAGACTCTTACAGAAACATTGTGACAAAGATTGGAGGTTTTAGAAAAGTATCCAATGCTACAAGAACCTTTTATTTATACCATCCAGTGCAGAAGTGGCTGAAGAGAACATGAGAAAGATCACAATACTGCTGTCATCATGTGTAAACACCAGCAGGTAGCTGCTAATCTTGTATTGGACTGGAATACCGAGACAGTTGGAAAGTACGGGGCGCCGATGATGATAGCACTAGGAGGGAGATAAGATGCAAATGCGCTTCTGCCCCACCCTGCCATCCTGGCTACAACGCAACTGTCAAAAGTACAATGGTATTCCTGTCGGCCTGTAGGTTAAAACATTGATTCATTCACTCATTATCATGAATGATAAACCTTCAAAATATTTAGTACTTACAAATAGAGATTTTATATTTTTCTGCCCACAAATAATAAAAGAACACCTACTACGTATTTCGGCTACAAAGCTGTTATCTTCAGTAGGAACTTGAATAAACCAAAGTAACCTGACTGAGGAATACCCCTGGAGATAAGTCCTACACCAAACCTACAACTGAAGCCCAATCTAACTTGGTGAAGGATATATTTCCAGAGGTATATTTCAGCCAGGTTACTTTAGTTAGTCCAAGTTCCTACTGAAGACGGCACTTTAGTTGCCTAAATACGTATTTAGGCGTTCTCAATATCGTGGTGAGAAGGGGTTTTGACGCAGTTTATACACATAAACCACCGCCTCCAATAAATATTATAAAAATAAGAGGATCTTCCAAATTTGGGCACGTGCCATTTTTAGAATAATTGCTGTATTTTAGGTTCAAGTATACTTTTTCTAAATAAAATTTAACCTTTCTGTTTAAAGAACTTAAAAGATAGACATGAAACTTTGCCTTTGTTTAATGAATTTTTGCCGAACAACCCGCATCCGTTTTTCAGTTTCGACAGTTTTTAACGATTTGCTAGAGGTTACGCCTGGTGGAGATTAAAGACTTTGATGTCAGGCCTCTTAATTGAAAACCAAATGCATCTTTTTCGTAGACAATCCATGATATTCCTTTCTTTATTTTACCCAACATATAGGAAATCGATTATGTCTTTCTTATAAAGAAGTAGTAACGTAGCTAAATTGTGGTAACTTCGTTGCTGTTCGTTACGTTAAACAACTAACATTTACTACACAGTCTAGGCATTGTTCTAACTTTAAGAAAATTTGGTGAATCTTGGCGATGGAATTTGTAGGAAGGTGAAAAATGTTCAGTACGTCCAGGTTAGAGCACTGGCCTCCAACACCGAAGGTCGGGAGTTCAAATTCCCGTCTCGATGCCTGGCGGGCGGTCTACCTAATCGCTTTACATAATTGGGCATCTGTGTTAGAATAAACAAGGAGTAATAATGGGCTGCGAATGCGTGATGTTCACCACTTCACCATGTGTCAAATTTGGCACGCACGAGGACGGATACGGGATCTCTGAGCCTCCGCCTTGCAAGCCAATTTCCTTCATTGTGTATAGAGCCTCACCATTATTACTATTTTAGTATTTAAGTCCAAACATATCATAACGTAAATTGATTTTAGGGTATTTTTTGCTCTTTTGCCAGCTTTTGTATCATACATAGTAATTAATTTTCCAATTACTTTTTTACTTTATTATTTATTTAACATTATTATAAATGTCTAATATCAATGTAATGCTGATACTAATGGAAAAAGCCTTTTTTATCTAATTTTAAAGCATTTTAGTAGCTTTTTTACCCCAAAAAACATACTTCGATGCTAATGGTAGTCAGTTGTGACTGTGAAGTTACAACCCCTGATTCTCGCGTTTCATAATAATTCTGTATTTGAATTTAATCTTCTGCTGTCGGCCGGACCTTTGTTCAAATTTAACAAAGCCTTTATATATTATGCCTTCATTGTAGCGACACAGTTGGCACAAGTAAAGGGACAAAATAAATTAATAATGTTATTAACGGGAACGAAGTGACAATCAGAGTGGAATATGGCGTCTCTCTTTAAACAGAATGCGTGTATTTAATAATATATAGAAAGGATTAGCTGTTTTAAAATAGCTTTTGGGATTTAGTCATATTTCAGATTTATGAAATGTCGTGAAATTGTTCGCATCCAGAGTGAAATGTTCTATTATGCGATTTCTATTTGAAAAACTAGTGAAATAAACTAGTTTTAAAATACCAGATTGAGACTAACCATGCTTAAATTTTGCTAAATTTTGTAAAGGCATTGGAGCAGCAAATCAATTAAAATAACCCCGGGCGAGGCATAGTCAATAATTGGCTATAGGATTGTAAGAGCTACAATTAACTAATTTCAGTAGTTGGAAATGGCATTAATATAGCTTTAATTAAGAGCGTGCTGTATGAAGCATTAGATTTACATCAGTACTGGATATTCAAACTTTGTAGGGAATCATACATTACAAAGTTGTAGGATGCATTGCTGTAATGTAGGCTCCATACGGAATACGTGAAATTCCACATAGATCGATTCTCACATTAAACACGTAGTATCTAATTAACTTCCAACTAATTTTGTCTATCAAGAACTGTTATTTTTTATATCTGCATATATTTTGTAATTATAAATAACAAAGAACGATTCACTGGTAATCGAGACTATTATAAAACAAACTTATAAGCTGATTGAAAGTGATGTAGGTAGAGAATATACATAACAGATATCTGAAATGCAGGCTTTCTAATATTTTTTTAAGTTATTGTTATGCTTTGAACAACGGCAAAATAAATAAAATATCAAATATAAAATGTAAAGCAAACATTACAAAGCGAAACAGAAATCAAAGCTGTATCTTGGAAAATAATCTAAAATATACAATGTAATGGAAACTTTACAAAATATAAAAATAAGTCAAAGCTGTATGGAATTGAGGGAAATAATCTGAAATATAAAATGTAACGGGAACACGTCAGAAAACGTAAGCAGACGTCAAAGTGGTATGGAATTGAGGGAAATAATTTGAAATATAAAATACAATAGATACGTTAAAAAACGTAAACAGAAGTCAAAGTTGTATGGAATTGGGGGAAATAATCTGAAATATAAAATGTAACGGAAATGTTAAGAAACATAAAAATAAGTCACAGAGGTATGAAAGTGAGGGAAATAAACTGAAATATAAAATGTAATGGAAACATCAGAAAACGTAAACAGAAGTCAGAGCTGTATGGAATTGGGGGAAATAATCTGAAATATAGAATGTAATGGAAACATTAGAAAACGTAAATAGAAGTCAGAGCTGTATGAAATTGGGGGAAATAATCCGAAATATAAAATTTAATGGAAACGTTGCAAATCATAAACGCAAATCAAAGCTGTATGGAATTGGTGGAAATAGTCTGAAATATAAAATGTAATGAAAACATTAGACAACGTAAAGAGAAGTCAGAGCTGTATGGAATTGGGGGAAATAATATGAAATATAAAATGTAAGGGAAAAATTAGAAAAAGTAAAAGAAGTCAAAACCGTATGGAATTGGGGGAAGTAATCTGAAATATAAAAGTGAAATGAGAATGTTAAAAAACATAAAAATACGTCAAAGCTGTATGAAATTGAAGGAAATAGTCTGAAATATATAATGTAATGGAAACATCAGAAAACGTAAACAGAAATCAGAGCTGTATGGAATTGGGGGAAATAATCTGAAATATAAAATGTACCTAATGGAAACATAAGAAAATGTAAAGAGAAGCCAAAACTGTATGGAATTGGGGGAAACAGTCTGAAATAAAAAATGTAATGGAAACATTAGAAAACGTAACGAGAAGTCAAAACTGTATGGATTTGGGGGAAATAGTCTGAAATATAAAATGTAATGGAAACATTAGAAAACGTAAAGAGAAGTCGAAACTGTATGAAATTGGGGGAAATAGTCTGAAATATTCAGTGTACTGGAATCATTAGAAAACGTAAATAGAAGTCAAAACTGTATGAAATTGGGATAAATAATCTGAAGTATAAAATGTAATGGAAACATTAGAAAACGTAAACAGAAGTCAAAGCAGTATGGAATTGCGGGAAATAATCTGAAATACAAAATGTAATGCAAACGTTGAAAAACATAAGCGAAAGTCAAAGCTGTATGGAATTGAGGGAAATAGTCTGAAATATAAAATGTAGTGGAAATGTTAAGAAACATAAAAATAAGTCACAGAGGTATGAAATTGAGGGAAATAAACTGAAATATAAAATGTAATGGAAACGTTGCAACTCATAAACGCAAATCAAAGCTGTATGGAATTGGTGGAAATAGTCTGAAATACATAATGTAATGAAAACATTAGAAAACGTAAAGAGAAGTCAGAGCTGTATGGAACTGGGGGAAATAATCTGAAATATAAAATGTAACGGAAACACGTCAGAAAACGTAAGCAGAAGTCAAAGTGGTATGGAATTGAGGGAAATAATTTGAAATATAAAATGTAATGGAAATGTTAAGAAACATAAAAATAAGTCTCAGAGGTATGAAATTGAGGGAAATGGACTGAAATATAAAATGTAATGGAAACGTTGCAAATCATAAACGCAAATCAAAGCTGTATGGAATTGGTGAAAATAGTCTGAAATATATAATGTAATGAAAACATTAGAAAACGTAAAGAGAAGTCAGAGCTGTATGGAATTGGGGGAAATATTAGAAAATTAGAAAACGTAAAAGAAGTCAAAACTGTATGGAATTGGAGGAAGTAATCTGAAATATAAAAGTGAAATGAAAATGTTAAAAAACATAAAAATAAGTCAAAGCTGTATGAAATTGAAGGAAATAGTTTGAAATATATAATGTAATGGAAACATCAGAAAACGTAAACAGAAATCAGAGCTGTATGGAATTGGAGGAAATAATCTGAAATATAAAATGTAATGGAAACATTAGAAAATGTAAACTATATGGAATTGGGGGAAACAGTCTGAAATATAAAATGTAATGGAAACATTAGAAAACATAAAGAGAAGTCAAAACTGTATGGAATTGGGGGAAATAGTCTGAAATATTCCATGTACTGGAATCATTAGAAAATGTAGAGAGAAGTCGAAACTGTATGAAATTGGGATAAATAATCTGAAGTATAAAATGTAATGCAAACATTAGAAAACGCAAACAGAAGTCAAAGCAGTATGGAATTGGGGGAAATAATCTGAAATACAAAATGTAATGCAAACGTTGAAAAACATAAATGAAAGTCAAAGCTGTATGGAATTGAGGGAAATAGTCTGAAATATAAAATGTAATGGAAACATTAGAAAACATAAGCGTAAATCAAAGCTGTATGAAATTAGTTAAAACAATCTAAAATATAAAATATAATGGAAACATTAAAAAACAGAAACAGAAATGAAAGCTATATGGAATTAGGGTAAAATGTATCTGCTTATGTAAAATGACAGATATGTGTTCATAGTTGGTTAATATTTAACGTTACCTTTCGTTACTTAGAAAATTATAATCCCGTTGGTACATCGTACTGATTTAATAATGGTAATGTTGCCTAAGTAGTTGGAGATCCACTTAACTGCAGCTTCCAAGTTTAATTTTCACTTGGGAAGAGAACTCATGGTGAATAACGTTTTTGTTTTTTAACTAACTTTATATGCAAACTGGGTTGTTTATATACCATTTCTAGTACCTGAAAGCTTTATTTCTGGCTCATATTCTGATCAAGATGCAAGTTGAAGCATATTTTGAGAAGCAGCTTTGCATAGTTCTTTGTGATATATTTTATGTAGAACTATTATTAGTTGAATTACAAAATTTAAAATTTATGTTAAAATAAGCATTGGAGAGTGCAATTTTATGAAATATATAGTCTGCCTTATAATGTAAAAGTTTAACTGAATATCAGGTTCAAAGTACTAAAATATAAAATATACAAAAACAGATGGCATATTGGCTGTTTTTATGAGTTTGATTTCTCATGGTTGTGGAGAAGTTCTAATGGAACGTTAAATCAGTAGAAGGATTTCCATATTAAAACGCAATTGCTTTAACATTTCGTGCAGGCGTATTAGCGAGTTGTGGAGTTACTGGCGCTGGATGATATCAATATCATTTAGTTCGGAGAAATGCCCAAAAATATTAAATAGTAGTATGTATTGAACTCTAGAATTAGACTGAGCTTATTCATTGTAAAACTGTTAACTTGAATAAGATTATAGTATAACGAATATTTGATAATTGCTATTTTTCGAATTCTAATAGGAAAATTATGAACATTATTTTAAAGCTTTCATCATGGTTAGTATATTTCCGAGGCAATGTAAATTTGTATAAATGATATTTTGTGTGTCCTGTTTAGAAAACCCTGTAAAAATACGAAAATTTCGTATATTACAAAACATTTTTCCGCCCAAAGAAAGTGAGCATTTATTTAAACAACGTTTCGAAAGTAAACAATTCTATATTTTTTTGGTGTTTTCTCATACCAAATTCAGAAATATTCAATTTTCACATATAATTTCGAGGATACTAGGGGTTCCAGAAAGATTATAGTTTAATAGTAAGAAATCATAATAAAACTTGTAATTATATACTTAATTAGTGGGTATTTAAATTCAATTGATTTTGTATTTTATAAATATTGGTGATAATTTTTTTTGAAATACTGGTAATAATTGTTAAATGGTCAACAGTATAATTAATTTTCTTTTATTGATGAAAATTCAATTAGGAAGGGGAAACAGTGCGGAAGTTTTAAATCTTGATTAAGAGTGCGCCGATACTAATACCATTATATTGGTATTTCTACATCTGGGTATTTGATTCGCGAGGCTTCTAGAAACTTAAAAATACTTAGCGGGTTTGGTCGCGAATATCATTATGGTTGGAAGCGGAATAAATGCTTCGTAGTCTAGTAATCATTTCGCATTATTGCATGCCCGATATACTAAAGAATTTTGTTTTATTAAATTGTTTAACGGAAGGTACTGTTAGCCATGATTGGTTAAATACTGTTATATCTATAAAAATATCTTTATTGAATACCTATTTTAATTTCAAGTGGTTGTGTCAAAAAGATTGAATTGCGTGAATCTTTATATATATTGAAATTTTGTAATTTATTGTTGTGTTTTATTGTATCTTGGTATAACATAAGTTACTTTGGTGACAAATTGAGCAATTACCGAAGCAAGGTAGGTCAGAACTCCAGGAAGGTTCCTGTTTACCTCGTGTTATTTTCAAGGACGATGGATATTTTAAACAAGTGGCAGCTAGGCTTATCAAACCCCCCCTTCTTCGACTGTAGTTGGTCGACCCTTGTCCTGGATACCTGCACCTTGCATCGTAAATGGTAGTTTCGGTTGTATTGCTTCTATTTAGTATAACAGAATTGTCGACTAGGCGTTACATAGTTTCGTTTTCTTTTCTTCATCATTCATACTACCGCCCCCTTCTCGTGGAAACCGCTTTCGCATTACTTCAAGGGGCTGCCGGCGGCCTTACACGCTAAATATTCATGCAATATGCACTCTAAACTTGACAAAGCGAAATGCGATCGCCCCAGTCCGGATTCGATACCTCGACCGATGGGACCGAATTTCGCGTGACTTCGAGTGGCGGTGCGTATCCCCACTACTCCACCGAGGCCCCTATTATATGTATTTAGTTAAGGTGTATAGTAACAATACCTGTTTGAGTGCAGTATGTTTCTTTTAAATTGTCCCTGAGATCACAGGAAGGATGGTACATAGAATATTTTGGTATTCAGATTTTCGAGTAACAATTTTACGGAGAACATCGCCACGTGTAGGATTTTCGTTAATTTATACACACCCTGTATAAATGTTTTTCTATCTACAGATATTCAAGTCTTGTGTATTTCGGAAAATTCGTAAGTACATATTGTACTCTTCGTTAATATTCATTTACATAATAAACCGTGGTATAGAGCCCACGAGTTTAGCTTGTCTGTATTTAATTACATAAACAAATTTATAAAAATCTGAAATAAATCTTCGATGTGTTTCGTTATAGCTTGGTTTGGTTGAAGGATTACTTGTGTCTACTTGGGAACTTCAAAATTACGTCAATGATTTTCATATTGCCTTTAATGGAATAAATTTTCTAATTTATTATAACAAAGCAGCATAATGCCCCGTCTACTGCTTTTCTGAACATGAATGCAGTGGCGGTTTATGTTTGCTTATGACAGTTATAAACGCATACTTCATTAAACACGCGGTTTGTAATTAAATGACAAAAACAGCAAGCGACATCAATGTAATTTATGTTCTGGTAGGGCTGCTGTAAGTGTTACAGCAACATCTGTAAAAGCCTTCGCTGGAAACAAAACAACCGCTCATATTTTGAGGTTGGCAAGTTTTTCAAGGTTACAGTAGCAAGCTGGAGCTTTAGGCGTAGGTATATTATTCATGACTCGTTCTATTAATTTTATGTATGAATGAAGAAAATTAAAGCGTAAAAAAGGGGATGAAACAGAAGTAATGAAAAGGTACGTTAAAGTACTATTTTTCGAAATTGGTTGTCATGGTAGAATACTTTTTTATTACTTTATCCAAATGACAAGTTCTAATAAATTTATGATTTCTTACAACCGCAATAATAATCTTGTTTTTACATGAAACTACACAGGCACGAAATTTTCTTTATTTCTTCTGCTTCCTTCAGGGCGTTTATAAATTCCGTCCTCATAGGTCTGCGTCCTTCCATGTTCTCCTGGGCCGTTTTACGCTTTTTCTTCCTTATATAATTTGATACTTGGATATCTGTGATTTTCCATTATTACTATAACTTCGCTCCATCGTCTCCTATAGTTTGTAACGATACCATTTATGTTTTCCTTTCATTTCATTTAATTATTGGTCTGATCTCCTTTAGTTCGTCTGAGGAACTTCATTTGGGACTTGTATCTAGGATATGATCCTTTGCCGTAACGACCCAATTGCCATTACCCTGTAATCTTATTCTGATTTCTCTAGGTTAGCGTTTCTCAAATGTTAGCCCCCCCCCCCCCACAGGGGCCGCAAAAGTCCTCAATGGGGCACAGAAAATAGTTGAACGGAAATTAGTCAAAACATCTTAACATCATGCTTAACGTTTAGCATAATATTTTCTTTTTAAGGCTGAACCTGTGACCCTGAAGTTTGTAACCCACAATATCGTTTTGCGAACTAAAACGGCAAGGCCCACTACTAATAGCACACACTAAGATCCCTGTCTCTCTTCGTTGATTCGCGCACAATGGCAGAGAATAATGTGGGAGATTTTCTGCCGGACCCTGTATAATGTATTTACGAGTGCAATCTAAAACTACATGAGACTTACTAACAGTTTATTTAACCAAACTAGTGACTTAAATGCGTCTCTTTTGAACTTCATAACTTGTCAAAATTTGGTTTTAAATGAGTAACTGTCGGTTTCTTTATTTCGATTTTATACAAGTTACTGCAGAGCAACAAACTTCACAAATATAAGATGTATGAAATGGCAATATAATCCGTACAGCTCTCTTGAACACCGCTCAACATTGGTCTCGCGAGTTCATACAAAACTCGACGAAAATAATCTCTTCTTTTCTACATGTTAAATCAATGAATTGTTCCTCTTCTGACAACGATAAATCAGCAAGTGTAATTTGAAACCGATTTGTTATCCACCCCTATTTGGTCTGAAGATTATCATTTTCAAAGACGTATCGTTCAAAAGTTTTAAATAACGTTTTTAAATGATATTTTATGCATCTTAAATGACACATAGATTTGTATGACTTGGTTCGTTATCGTTAATAATTGTTTTTAAATTAATAAACTTTTCTGTGTTTTCGCAAAAAGCCATTACTGTTATCTTATAGCTGTAAGATAATGAGTACTATCACCTTGCAACTGAGTATAAAAATTATTTAGTTTTTCAAAAATGTCAGTCAAATCAACCAGTTTCATTTCAATAAGAACGGTTCGTCAACAAAATCTCGGTATTGTTCTGATTATTTTCTTTCAGAAACGCATATATTTCCCGCCTTTGCTTAAAGGTCCGTTGTATAAGTTTTCCACGTGATAACCACCGATATTCGCAATAAAACAACAGTGGTGAATAGCCAGCGCCATTATCGTAACACATTGAAGAAAATAGTGTTGCCCTTTAAGGCCTAGTTTTTATAAAATTTACAACAGAAATTACAATGGATAATACCAATAATTGAATTTGGATTCTTTTTGCGTATGAGTGCTTATAGACCATCGTATTTCCACGCCATCGTCAGTACCCTATGATTACAAACACCAAGACAGGTTTTTCAATCCAGGCCAGAGTTTACTATATAATTATTAGTCATTGAAATAGATCCGAACCTGTAGTTCTTTCCCGACTTCGTCGTCGCTTATAGCTGTATTATCGCAGTAAAGAACGTAGGATATTAAATGGTCATTTTTGATAATATCCGTTGCCTCGTCTAGCTGAATAGCAAATAATTTGTTTGTAAATTTTGAAAACAGCTGTTCCTATAGATCCTCTGGCATGTCATCAATGCGCCTACTAATGGTATTATTTTTTTACTGGTATTTTCTGCATCTGTTTAGCATAACTATCTTCATGTTTGGTTGCGACCATATTAACGGCAGTTGGAAGAATAAGACTTTCCGCTATAGTGTGAGGTTTCTTGCATTTGTCTGTGCGGTGTGTAACTTTATAAGATGCTTCTTGAGGCAGCAACAAAACTATATTAAAGGCTAATTTCTGAATACTAAACTCTTTGCATTTCTTCAGAAGAAGTCGCGATTTCTTTTTATGATTTTTATGCTTTGTTTGCAAATGCCTCTTTAGTTTATTTGGTTCATATTTAACATATCGTCGTTCTTGACTATTAACGATTGTATTTATAAAACCAAAATTCAAATACTCATCACAATACTTCCTACTTTTTGCTTTGAGAGTGTTGGCAGCTTCATTATCTGCAAACGTAGATGTATTTGCACGCTCGAAATTACGCTTAGTCCCGATTAAATATTTTTCCACACTTGAAAAATATTTGTACAAACTTTAAATCACTCAAGTGTAACAGAACACCTACGAAATATTCTGCGTCTACTCGCTGCTACGCTTACTATTAAACTAACCTAACTGGAACATGCACCATGGTTTCATACGTTCTGTCCCCACTATCACAAATCATGGACCATTCTATAGCGCTCGCCAAAGTTCCAACTTCCGTGTTGCTAGAAAGGGGCGCGTGTATGACAACATATGTAAATAGGAGGCCGCGAACCTAAAAGTCTGGAAAACGCTGCTATAGTTGTTAGTATGTTTGTTAAGTGTTTGATTGGTTCTGCTGCATATGATGGCAATTTTTGAATTTTATTGTCAATGTCTTTGCCGCCGCCGCCGCCGTTGTATCACAGCCTAAATAATCGAATTGCGGCACTTGTTCTAAAGATTGGTTATCTAGCATAATCTTACTTCTTATTGGTTCATTTGATTTTTATACCTGTATAATATTGATACTGTTCATGCGGTATTGCCAGCGTCTGAATAAATGAAAATATGGTATTTGTCACAAGTGCAATAGTGTATAACGATTAATTCTTATATCTCTACCAAGCAATACCTTTGGACTTTCTTTTTCCGTGTGATTTGCAGAAAGATTTACAAACTTGACATTACTTTACTGAAATCTGAGGACTATTATACTTTGGTTTTCGAGAGCTTTCGTGTAAACAAAATTACTTGGTCATCCGCAGTCAACATGATTGATTGCCGCAAGAAAAATTTCCTATTCTTTATCATTCTCAGTAGATCTAAATTTCTCGGGTAGTACTTGATGTACGGTTTTTGTTTGTGTGTATTTAGTTTTATTATATCAGAAAATGTATGTAAATTGCACTTCTTTTGAATACTCACAGTTGTCAGACTCTTTACATATTAGTTATATTTGCAGAAAACGTGTGAAACTGTAGCATGTCTTATTTAGTTCCAGTACGGTGGATATGAACGTTTCGTTTCTATACTAGTTTATGATATAGTCGCTCGAAGTACAGTGCGAACAAGGCAAAATAAACTTGCTTGTTCTAAATAACAATAGTTTTCGTGGAGTCGAAACTGTTTTGCAAGGGAGGTTGTTCTAAAGACCATTAGCGGGTATTACAATTACATTACGGAACAAAATAAAAATTATTATCCTTTCTGTGACTTCACAAATTATTAGTGTTGTTCTACTGTTAATAATACAGATGGCAGTTTTCCGAAAAATTAATTAGACGATAACGACGATAATGAATATAAATATAACGATAATAACTTTGATCAAGAATCTGCCCCGACTGGATTTGCTACTTTCTTTGAATCAGTCTATGGGGAGGAATCAAAATATGTAATTAACTGGCACTCAAATTTACCCCGTGAAAATTTAGATATGTTATTTATAAATGATTTGGGTATAGATGAAGTAGTAAAGGCTTTTAGACAATTGAAACCAAAAAAATCTGCGGGTCCAGATAACATTCCACCTTACATCTTCAAGGTATGTGTTGATAGTTTAGCATATCCCCTAACTATCATATTTAATTTGGCCATAAAAACAAATACATTTCCTAGCATGTGGAAGACGACAAAAGTGACACCTGTTCATAAATCAGGAAGTTTGCAAGACATTTCCAACTACCGACCTATATCTGTCCTCTCGGCTCCAGCAAAGATTTTTGAGCATGTCATTTATAACAGATTATATAAGCATGTCGTACCTATTATACGAGATGAACAACATGGATTTGTTAAATCCAAATCGGTTCAGACGAATCTGGTATTGTTTGTCAATCACATCACTGATGCGTTTGAAGCTGCCTCACAGGTTGATGTAATATACACAGACTTTTCAAAAGCATTTGATCGAGTTGATCATGACATTTTGTTAGGCAAACTTGTAAATTGTAATTTGTCACAACCCTTAATATCTTTTTTCGTAACTTATCTACAAAATAGATTGCAGTATGTTAATATAAATGGAATTTGTTCTGAAACATATAATATGCCATCTGGAGTTCCACAAGGTAGCAATCTAGGACCTCTTTTATTTCTAATTTTTATTAATGATATAACTAAACGCATAAAATATAGTAAATGTTTGTTATTTGCCGATGACTTAAAAGTTTTCAAAAATGTGATGAATTTAAAAGAGGCGGAGATGTTGCAAAAGGACTTAGAAGAACTTGTGAACTGGAGTCACGAGAATAAACTCTATTTCAATGCTGGAAAATGTAAAAAAATGTCATTTACCGTTAATAATGCGCAATACATGAATTCTTACATGATGAATAATAATCGCTTACAACAAATCGAGACAGTGTGCGATTTGGGAGTTACTTTCACCAAAACCTTAAATTTTCAAACACATCTAGACAATATTATTAGTAGTAGCATGAAGAATTTGGGATTTATAAAAAGGCAGTGTTCAAATTTTCATAATGTACAAGCTATAATTACACTTTTTAACTCCCTGGTGCGGTCTAAGCTGGAATACTGTGTTATAGTCTGGGATCCTGGTGGTATTATGCAGAGCAGAAATATTGAAACTGTTCAGAATAAATTTCTGAAATATTTGTATTTAAAAGATATAACAGGTATCCTAGTTTCGAATCGTACCATGTAATTAGACAGGAATTCCAAATAGTCAAACTCGCACAGAGGCGTGTTATGCTGTGCACTATGTTTCTGTATAAACTACTCAACAGGAAAATCAATTGCTCCGATTTATTATCGTTAATCTGTTTTTATATACCGGCTTACAGATCTAGAAACCAAATACTTTTTCATATTCCTACTTGTAGAAAAACTCAAAATAAAAGATCGCCTATTGTCAAAATTTGTGCTGAATTTAACAACATTAATACAAATTATCAAATAGATTTATTCTCAATGACCGAATGTAAATTTAAAAGAAAATTAATTGAAATTCTTAATGAGCAGCTATGGTAGGACTGAGCGATTTATTGCTGTTGTGGATTATTTGTTTTTATATATATTTATTTTGGGGGGTTGTTCTTTCTTTTTGTTTTCTTTTTTTCTTTCTTTTCTTCTCTTCTCTGTTTGCAAGCCAACGATGGTATATTGTTTTATTTTAGTTCTTTTAACAGAACACTGTAATTAGGCAATGCCTGTTTTGTTCTGGTAAATAAATAAATAAATAAATAACTCGAGGTACGAGGCTTGGCAATTTAATTCCCGAACTAGTACAACAAAAAGTAGCACGAAAGTTATGTGATATTTATTTAAAGTAAAGTTTTAGTGTAACACTCGTATAGGAAAGTTCTAAACGTTTTTGAAAACAGTCGGCAAGGGAGTCTGAAGAAACTGTTTCCAATTAGGTGGTTACATTTTTACAATATCTTCTACGCCCTAAAATTGCTTCCCTTTGACACCAGTTTTTATTTTAGAAACAGGGAAAATTGCTGTTGGGCCGGGTCCGGTGCATAATAGATTGATTTCAATAGCGCCGTATTTAATTAGAAATGACTTTACAATCAGTGCAGAATGGGTAGGTGCAATGTAATGTAATAAGAATCAACTACCCTTTTCACAAAATTGTGGTCGTACTTGAGAAATGCTCTGTAATTTTCTGTTCATTATTTCAACGTAGAATGTACTATTCATTGTTTGTTCTTTAAGTACAAATTCTTTATGGATGATTATACTCTGTTTACCGATAAAGGCAATCAGCACGAATAATGTTTTTCCAACTGTTATATGCTGCTTTTCTTTTCAGGTGACTCCAGTGTAGCCCTGTGCGTTTGTATCGATAATTTCGAATAATATATCGAATAATTCGATAATGGAATACCAATATTAGAATAAAAGTTATTCGATATAACGAATAAATAATTATTCGAATCAATTTATGCGATATATCGAATATAATTATTCAAATGATATAATTCGAATAAATTTATGCGATATATCGAATAAATAATTATTCAAATGAATTTATTCGAATTATTGAATACAATATTAAATGTATTAGAAGAATTATTTATACGATAATTCGACAAAATTTATTCGAATAAATTACTATTCGAGTAAATTTATTCGACTAAATACTTATCCGTCTGAATAAAACTACTATTCGTATAAAATCCCACAGAATGAAAACCCAAACAAACAATTTTGAATAGTAGTTTAATACTTGCAGCTAGCAACGTAATAGGTTCATTGCTTGAAACATTCTTAGATAGTCTTACTACTCATTAGCCGAGTTAACTATTAATATTTTTCAATTTCTTTACAATATCAGAAAATAAATGTCATTAGGCAGGTATTTGTCTATTCATTTTCAATTGCAGTTGCATCAGATAAAAGGTCAGGAGATTACTCTTCCTAGAAAATTGTTATTTGCCTAATCAGTCATCATCTATTGCCCATTGGCCGAAATCGACACTCAGGGACGCGGGGACACCCTCTAGCGAAAATACAAAATATGAATCCAGTAAATCAATTCCCAATACTGTTCGAAAATTACAGTCTAAGTTTGTCTTCGAAGGTGAACAGTAAAGTTTAAGTGTTGCTTCCATTCATGATTTTTCAAATGGGAAATGGAACCACGTTCGCTGCTTTGGGCACGCGTTGAATACCACAATTACAAAGGCAATGAAACTTAAAGAGTTGGCAGTAGCTATAAATATAATCGAAGATATATAAAGTACATTTGCCCATAACTGGAAGATGAAAAGGGAGATTCAAAAAAATCAGTTAGGTGCGCCAACAAAGATCATTCCTTCCTACTCAAGAACTCGTTGGTGGTCGTTTGATGAAGGTGATCGTTGACCAGCATATACCTCTCCTTACCCTTTTGTCAGATTACCAAAAAGGAAAATTTAGGTAGTATATATTAAACCAAGACGAGGTAAGTCCGATATAACAATTACTTTTTTGTGTACCCTTGGTTACTTATATTATATTATTATCTAGGTCGACTTAGTCAGTAGTGCAGTCGCTGCCTTGATTACACTTAGAGTCATGTCCGAGCATATGTCAGCAGAGAAATACGTAACAGTTCCGATCAGGTTGACGAGGACAACATAGTTGTCCGGAAATTATGGCTATTGTCTGCAACACATTGCAATACCGTTTCAAAGATTTTAAATTTGAGACCAAATTTTTTTAGCCAAGGCAATGTAGTTACGCTGTGCTGGTGTAGATCACATGCAGGTCGCTTCTGAACTAAGTAGGGGGATGGCATAAACTGTATGTGTGAAACCAGGTGGGGAACTTCAACCCCAACACGGCGCGTCCCCGGGTGGCGGATGGGGGAATGTCCTACAGATATGTAGGGTAGGTGTAGAATGCACCCGCGGACCAAATAGAAGAGGGCAGGAGGAGCTCACTAGTTAGGAAAACAATCCACCTAGGAGAAGAAAACTCCAAAATCAAATTACCTGGTCCTCCAAGTTGGGGGTTGGGGCATTGGGCCAGTAACTCAACACTCGTAAAACCATTAAGTACTAAAAAGCCCAAATTGAGCCTCGGAAAGGATGGATCTAATAGTATACGAAACAAGCTACGAAAACGGACTATTAAAATTGGAACGTGGAATGTGCAGTCATGTAGAGGAAAGTTGAAAGAAATTATAAGAGAATGCGAGAACATGAATATGGACATCATTGCGTTGACAGAAACCAAAAGAAAGGGAAGTGGAACAGAAACACTCGGAAGCTACATTCACATGTATAGTGGAATACCTAAAGAAAAGAGAGCAATAAAAGGAGTATAGCTCTTGATCAAGACCAAACACAAGAAAAACATAACAAACTGGGAAGCAATAGATGAAAATTTTATTAAAGTAAACATGGATATATTATTAGGACACAGAATTACAATAATAGGGGTATATGCCCCAACAAACGATGCAACTGTCGCAATAAAAGAAGAATACTATGAGAAGCTCCATGAAATCGTAAATGAAGTTGGAAATGCAAGGGAGATTAAACTAGTGGGAGATTTTAACGCTAGGACGGGAATCAAACAAAACGATTTGACAATAGGCCCTTTTGGAGAACAAGACTTAAACGACAGTGGTCAAAGATTAATTGACGTATGTGAATCTCACGAATTAAAAATATTAAATGGCTATTACAAACATAAGGATATCCACAAATACACATGGATTCAAAATACCAGACAACTAAAACCTATAATTGACTATGTTATTGTAAGACAAAAAACGAATTTAAAAGTTAATGATGTAAGAGTTCATAGGGGGGTGACTTGTGAATCCGACCATTACCTTGTTAAAGACGATATCTTATTTACTTTTAAAGCGTATCAAAAACCCACGAAGAAAAAAATGTGCAAAACTGACAATATCGAAGTAATCGAGTATAATGTAGACAGTCTCATGAATGAGAGTACAAAATTGTTATACCAACAAAGATTGGACAATAAACTAGAACAGGTAGAATATACAACGGTGGAAGAAGAATATCAGCATATCATACACAGCATTCGCGAAGCTGCTAACGAGGCTTTGGGAACCAAAACAAAATTAAAACAAAAAAGAAATTATTGGTGGAATGAAGAAATTGAAGCAGCTGTTGATGAAAAAAAGAGATTGTACCTTAAATGGTTAAGCACTAAAAATAATCAAGACAGGGACCGATATAAAGAAGCTCAAAGAAGTACTAGAAGAATCATAATAGAGGAAAAAAATAAAATATGGGATCAAAAATGTAGCGAAATTGACACGTATATAGGTGGAAGAAGATGTTCAGAAGTATGGCGATTTATTAAAAATGTAAAAGGACCAGGCCGTGAAAAAACATCTGTAGGGACAATTGGTATCACTGAGTGGATGGATTATTACAAACAACTTCTAACTGAAAATAGACCGGAGTATACTACTCAGACTATAGAAAATGACAATATAAATCTTAATGTCGAAGGAGAAGAAATAAATATAGAAATAACAGAAACAGAAGAAGCAGTAAGAAGTCTACGAAGCGGTAAAGCACCTGGTCCAGAGGTTATAAAGGCAGAACTTATAAAAAACGGAACAAAAACATTATTTCAAAGGCTCACCAATATATTTAATAAATATTTAAATGGAAATCCTGTTCCAGAAGCTTGGAAGGAAGCATATATCTCATCTATATATAAGAAGGGTAACAAACAAGATCCCGCAAATTATCGTGGAATTTCAGTGACAAGCACCATGAGCCGCTTATATGGACGAGTAGTAAGAAACCTCATAGAGAAAGAATATACTGACGAAGAGGAACAGCAAGGGTTTAGAGCTGGACGATCGTGTAACGATAATATTTTCTGTGTTAAACAAGTAGTCGAGAAAATGAAAATCACAAACCAAGAAGTACATTTACTGTTCGTAGACCTTAAAAAGGCCTATGATAACATTCCAATGGTTAAACTGTGGGAAGCATTGCGAGAGTCCAACATTAATATCAAACTTATTCAAGCGTTGCAAAATCTGTATTCTAATCTAAGCTCTAAAATTAAAATCGGAAACATACTGTCTGGAAAAATATTCGTCACCAAAGGCCTAAGACAGGGCTGTTGCATCTCGCCCACGCTATTTAAAATATATATATCCAAAGCGTTGAAGATGTGGAAAAGAAAGTGTGGCGGGATGGGAATTGACTTAGGAAACTCATGCTTGTATACTTTACAATTTGCTGACGATCAGGTGGTGATGGCCCAAGATAAAGAAGATTTAGAATACATGACGCGGAAATTAAAAGAAGAATATGACAAATGGGGTCTCACTATGAATTTGGATAAAACCGAATATCTGTGTATTGGTATGGATGTAAACAGTGCAAATCTAAATTTGGAAAATGACGAAAGCATTGCGGCAAATACTAAGTATAAATACCTTGGCGTTCTATTCGACAACACAGGGAAAGATGATTTGGAAATTAGAGAAAGAATAACAAAAAGTAGAAAAGCAATTGGGTGTCTTAATGGGATACTATGGAGTAAGAATATCAGTAGAAAGAGGAAGTATAACATATACAATATAATGATCAAGAGTATCCTACTGTACGGAGCAGAAACTTGGCGGATGAGTGAAGCTAACAAAAATAAAATACGAGCTACAGAAATGGACGCTATAAGAAGAGCAGCACGAATTTCCCGGAGAGATCATATCAGAAATGACGTGATAAGACAACAAATGGGACTACAAGAAACAATTATAGAAGAAATAGAACAGCGACAACTAATATGGTACGGGCATGTACAACGTATGACAGACGACAGACTTCCAAAAAGAGTTATGCAATGGACTCCAAACGTAAGAAGGAAAAGAGGACGACCCCCTAAACACTGGAGCGAGGGTATACGAAAAGCCATGAGTGCACGGAACTTACATGAAGGATTGTGGACCAACAAAAAAGAGTGGAAATTGGGCATCGGAAGGCGTACACAGACGCTATAACCGAAATTATATATATATATATATATATATATATATATATAATGTAGTTACGTCGTAGGTTTAAAAATGTAGAACCTGTAGACCCGGCAATAAAAGAAGAATTAATACATGAAATGCAACGTATTCCTGAATCACAATTACCAACAAACAGCAGCGCCTCTAAGAAGAAGAAAATAGTAGGCTTAGAAGCAATTTTTTCTGTACGCAAAACATCTCAAATATCCGATGTTTCCACAGCCGTGTAAGCTAGAATTTAAGAAATATGAAAAACCTGATAAACTGCTAATCAACGAAAATCCTTTGGAATGGTGGAAACTCGGTTAGCTCATTTAGCTACCCGCTCGTTACGCGTGCAAGGTACAAATGTTCCCTAGTAAAGGGTTTTTAGTTGCGTTCGTTCTGTTGTGGTCGACTCCGGAGCATCGCCAACTTCGGAACACGCCGGAAAATTATTTTTGTTGGGATTAATAGAGACTTTGTATCTACATAATGTAAAATTGTCAATATTGTTTAAAATGATATAATAATCTAAATAAAAATAGTGATCGGGAACTTGCGCATTTATTTCAAAGTTTTTTCCCCTTTAGTGAGTTGTAATTTTTCTCCAATAAATTAATTTTTATGCAATGTGTCCCTGGCGATTCTTATGAAAAAGTGTTAGCACTAGGTATTTATTTTTAGGTGATAAGATTTGCATACTTTTAGATATGTATTCGAATGATTTGGTACTTATTCGAGTAATTCGAATAATATATCGAATAATTCGATGTATCTAATAACGATATTAAAATAAAAGTTATTCGATTTATCGAATAAGTTATTATTCGCATAAATTTATTCGTTATATCGAATAAAAATTATTCAGATAAATTGCTTCGATATATCGAAAAAAGAATTTTTCGATATTTATTCTAATAATTCGGCATTTATTCAAATAATTCTATATTTTTGTTCGAATAATTCGATATTTATTCGAAAAGTTCGATATTTATTACACTCCACTTTATAGTACTCCAGTGTTCTACCGGCAACCCAGGAATTAAATTACTAAACCTCGTAAGTCCGAGGGACGCGGGTTCAAACCTGGCTGAGGTCGGCGAGATTTTTCTAGCGGGAAAAAATCTGAAAATGCGCCTTCTGTCACGCGCCATAGGATTAAAAATCACTACTGGAGTTGGAATTACCCCAGATAGGCAAAATTCTTAGTTAGGGTGTACAATGGGCCAAATGTGGCCTAAGTGCATAGAGATGCTTGGAAAACCGCGTCCTAGATCTCGCTCATTCAAAGCAAGCAAGCAAACCTCGTAAGTGTGGAATCAATCTGCAACTTAATTTGTTTATTGAAGCAACACTTTAATTGGCGCTGCTTAAGTCTTTAAATGTGATATGCTAGCTTTTCTCATTATTTAACGGAATCTAATTTGCAGCTAATCAGGTAACGTATTTTTGGGACTAGGTTTCCATGAAGTCCGTAAATAAAAAATGATTACATCTGCATACATTACGAAAGAACGGCAAGGCTATATTATCAGCTCAGTTAGTTTTTGAAAATGTACATAAAAGACATCGATTGCTTGCTGGGTCATTGATATTACCTTAATTGAAATATGGTTTTAAGTTGATATATTTTAGAATGACTGAAAAACTTCTGGTTGTAAGAGATGCTGATGCTTGTTTTAGTACGCATAATTTTCTATTTCGCCTACGGTTATTGTCATGCAAGTACCCTTCATGATAGACTTCGGAGGTAGTTTTCATGTTCTTCTTTGTTTCTAGTTCTGTAGATTAGTTGCTTATCAAGTGATAATCATTAATCCATCACAATTAATTGGTAGTAATTCATATTGGTGTGTTTAGTCTCGACTTCTACTTTAATTTTAATAAAGAAATAGCCCCTCGTTGGTGTACTCCAATTTTATTTTGCTGTGTTTAAACCTCGTTAGTATTTTCAAATTAATAAACAAGTATATTTAAGTAATAAGCTGGTTCAATTTGAAATCTTGATCTCAGGGTATCTTTTGGATTTCGTAACAAATTAACGTGGCTTCCCCGGTGATAGGTAAGTATAACATCAATCTATCGGACATAGCACTTGCATTGTTAAAGTTAGCTGCAATCAACGCTTTGCGATCTTAGTTATTCATATTAAATAAAATTTGAAACGAACTGTACCTCGTTTAAAGACCGCAGTTTGTAGATCTGTTGCTTTGAATAAAATGGGAAGTTAGTTCAGAACTGCTAAAGATCCTTGACTTTGAGCTAAAAACTTCCACGAAATATTTTCACACGTGAGTATTTGTGTTTTATATTTAAGTACATGTTATTCTCTCTCTACTCGTAATAAACTACACTTTGCAGTTTCGCAGATTTAATTCTGTTCAAAATAATAGGATCAAATTACTTTAAAAATGTACAATTTGAGGTTAGATTACATCTTCTTCATTATTAAATTAAATATTTTCTGAGAACGAAGACGCGCCTATACGTCTTCAAAGAAAAACTTGAACTGAACCATACATTTCAATAAAAGCGTATCTAATTTGACTGATTAACCAACCAGGAGCCTCAAATTTTTTAAAATAATTGAACGTTGGAGATTTACAAATTTAATTACTTATTAATTAATTGATATTTAATGTTATTCACATATAGGTCTTAAAATACATATTTAGTTTACAATACCTTCTGAAAATTTTATAATAATTTTAGACCTTAGCACCAGTTAAAAATCGAGTTTTTTCAAATTAACCTAACTTTTTCAGGAGTTCTCATAAATATGCACTTTCAGGTCGTAAATCAAACATATCGCATAAAAAAATTAAAATTACTTTATATGTCCTATTTCATCTTTTGACATAGATTAAATTAGATGTATATATAAATTTACATATGCTATAAAAATGATCAACGTACAAGATAGGAAGACGTCGATTTTACAAATTGCATCTTTAACCTATATATCCTTACATATTGCAGATATGTGGTATACTTACACTTAGTATAAGCTTTTAGCATAATTATGTTGAACCTGTATTTAATCTAAATTGCTTTCACACATGAAATTGCATTCCTAGGGATCTAAATGGTATAACGATATCGAAACATTTGTTCATACACAATATTGCAATAATATAGTTTAAGTAAAGTTTTTTAATGTATGTTCTGTCTGTAAGGTTTTTATAGCCAGGAAAAAAGGGATAGATAAAGCTCGCAGTGCAGTTGCAGAATAGGATAGGATAGCCTGGGTGCAAGGAGATGCTTAGAAACTGCAACCGAGAGTTAGACGCTTCAAAACCTAAATCTAAATATTTTTATGCTTATACAGGGTGTTTCGGAATTGTATGGCACTATTTTATGGATGTGTTCTCCAGCATGAAATAAACAAAAAAGTTCAGACAAACATATGGCTCAAATTAATTTATTACCTAGATATTGAAAGTTAAAGATATTTATTTAAAAATAAAACATTCAGAGTAACCGTTCAAGGTGGTCTCCATTTTGTTGAATGCAGCATTCAGCACGACGAATCTATGCTTCTCTGGCACGCCTTATAAACATCAGGACGTCCCTTGATAGTTGCTGCTGCTTCCGCGATGCGATTCCTTAGCTCTATTTGTGTACCAATAGACGTAGAATAAACCACAGACTTTACCCAGCCCCACACAAAATAATTTAATGGCGTTAGATCAGGAGATCGTGGTGGCCATTTAACAGGTAAATTTCGACCAACCCATCGATTACCATATGTTATGTTTAAATAATCAGTGACAATGTGAGAAAAGTGAGCAGGGGCACCGTCATGCATAAACCACATCCCCTGCCTATTGGCAATCGGTATGTCTTCTAGAAGGTCATACAGATCATTTTGCAAAAAATGCAAGTAAGATATTCCTGAAAGCCTAGTTGGTAAAAAGAAGGGGCTGATGAGATTGTCACCAAGAAGACCACACCAGACATTTAATCAACAGGTATGTTGTAATGCATACTAGCAGTCGTATGAGGGTTTTCTTCGTTCCAAAAATGGGTGTTTCGAAGATTAGTAATACCATTTCTTGTAAAACATGATTCTTCCGTAAACAGCAGGCAGCTCAGGAAGTTAGAACCTCGTGTGCATTGTCGAATTAACCACTGGCAGAAATTTCTGCGCTTGTTATAATCTTCTGGTAACAGATCTTGCACAGGCGTAACGTGGAATAGATAGAATTGTTGCTCACGCAATGTTCGCCATACGCTTGTACATGATACATTGAAACGAAGTGACAATCTTCTGGTGCTAGTACTAGGAGATAACTGAACAACATTGAGTATCCCTTCTTCGACGTTTGCAGTTAGTCGAAATCTTTGCCGACCAGCGTTTATTCGCTCAAGCTTTAGCGTGCCAGTTTCCCTAAGACGTTTTCAATGGCTTCAAACGTTTTACGATTTGGTATCATTCTAGTGGGAAATGTTTCATGGTATCTTCGAACCTACGTACCTCGCCATAAATTAAAAGCATGTCTGTTTGTTCTGCAAAACTGAACAAATTTGTGGTGTCTCCCATGATAATAACAAATTGAAGAGTCTTCAAAGTACTATTAACTCACACACAAATCTTTTGATAATTTAGTTGATACGCTTTAGACGATGGTGTCTACACAATTCCATTACCTTCTGCTTTTATTTCGGTAATTTATGATCAGAAGTTTTCAAAATTATGTAATCAAACGTTATTTTATTTAATTAATTAAAAGTTCGCTGTAAATACAGAAGCGCCAATGTATGTGATAAACACAACGAAATTAAAAACAAACACAATTATAGCAACCCTATGCGAGTACAATTAATTAGTCGTTTGGCAATATGACAAACTGTCAGGTGAAACTTAAGTCAAAATTTATTTTAACACTGTGGGTGATTGTTCTGCGCCTTGCTGCAATTTGCGCTACAGATGAATCGAATTTTTACGTACCAGAGAACGTAAGAAGCAAGCGGGGCGCACCTGGAGACGAAGCGTTAGTTAACGAAAATTCAAATCCAAACGTAGATGGGGGAACGTCACAGGTTGTGAGCACCGGAAGAAGGCTGGGAAGAAGCACCAAAATAAATTTTGTGAAAGATCCAGTTGGTCCACAAAATAATGCAGAGATTAGTCTGGACGCCGAACAAGAAGATGATTATATTGATGATAAAGGTGAGGGTAAAATTTGATTGCATGTTTATTCTCTCGTATTACAAGAACGACATTTATTGTGAGAGATACAATTTTCAATTTGCGTTATATACATTTCGTACTGAGAGTGTCTATTTGCGCACATTTGCGTACAAGGAGGCACGGCGCGCGTATCCTTACAAGCATGCACATAGGCATACGCGTGCGCATGTTAATGCACATACAGGTTCGAATACTTATGCATATAAGGGTGCGCGAACGCATGCGCATAAGGTAAGCGCGAACTTATCAGAGTTGCACAAAGCGCACGAACCGAGATAATATATTTAGTATAAATTTTTACGTAAAAAGGCCCACCCATGAGAACCGCACACATCGTTTTTTAAAAATTCACATGGAATTCTTTGGTGGTATTATTTTTCCTTGCGTGCTCTTCGCCCTGATGACGCATGGGGCAAAATCTTGAAAATGAACGTAAGCGAACTGCAAGCACCGCCTACATTTTTTATTTTCGAGAGATTTCGGCAAATTTCGGAAATTTAAAAACTTCTATGATAATAATAAATGATTTACCCGTACAATCCACTGACAAAGGCGGTGACGAGTTCCGGAAAGCTAATTTTGTTAGTTGGACAGTACGAGACATTATACAAGGTTTATCGAAAAGGTCTATACAAAACGCTATCATATATTCCTGATATCAAAACAGGAAGATGTAACCCTTCTTCTTCTTCTTTCTTAGGTTATTAAAATGTTCATTTAACCAGTTTTCCGTCTATAAGCTGTTTCTCCATCTTTTCCTCGGTCGTCCTATCGATCTTCTTCCATGGGGTTTATTATCTCGCTGCTTCTTTACTATTCTTCCTTCATTCATTCTGTCGATATGTTCGTTCCACTGTTTTGTTCTATCGATAATCCAATCTGATATATTCGACAAATGGCAACTTTCTCTTATATTTGTATTGCGGATTCTATCCCATCGTGTTTTTTCCAATATCCTTCGCAGTACGTTCATTTCTACTACTTTCTCTTGTTGCTTTATTCTAGTCGTGTCTTGCCTTGTTTCCGCCGCATAAGTTATAATGGTTCTCACGACACTTTTATATATTCTACATTTCGTTTCTTTCTCAATGTATTTGTAGTTCCATATAATTCCGTTTAGGCAGCCCGCAACTCGATTAGCCTTCATTATCTGATCCTTGGTTTCCTTTTCTATTTGACTATTGCTAGTCAGCAGAACCCCCAGGTATATAATTTCTACTATTTGTTCTATAATTACTTTCTAGACTTCTAATTTCTATCTCACTGGATGTTTAGTCATTGTCATTGTTTTCGTCTTTTCGGTAGATATAGTCATATTAAACATTACATTTTTTGTTAAAATCGATACAGTAATCTTTTCATTTTCCGCCAGTAGTACGGTGTCGTCCCCATTCTATACCCCTTCAGATTTTTAATTCCTTTTATTATTTCGTCCATTATCATATTAAACAATAGAGTACTTAAAGAGTCGCCCTGTCTAATCCCTCTTTTCATCTCTATTTGTTTCGTTATTTCACCGTTGCACTTTATTTCTTTTTTGCTGTCCTTATATATTTCTTGTATTAATTTTATTAGAGCGACTGGGATTTCCCTTTGCTGTAATACCTTAACAACGTCTTCTAATCTTACCCTATCAAAGGCCTTCTGCAAATCGATAAAGCACATTCTAAGCGTTTCTATTAAATCCAAGCGATGTAACCCAACTTACCTAAATACAAATGTGTAGGGTTACGGAGTTACAGACTTCTAAAGTGATACTTTTCCGATCACTTTTCTGCATATAATATTGGTAATAGTTGGACCAATGTTTTGACTCCCACTTCCATAATGTAGGAAGGAAATCGGAATTACAGCAACCAGCAAAGGAGGGAAGAAATATGGAGGCAAATTGAATCACTACTACTTGAACCAGGTAGATATAGCGGACATTTTTAAACGAATGATATTAATCCATAGCTTCTTCTTTTTTAATTCCTCTTCTTCTTCCAATATTGCAGCGACGGAAAACACTTCTCATCCTAAAAATCCATGTTCTATATTGCCATTAGGGTATGGACACCACATCACAAAATGTATACAGTCTTGATTTGTGTGGGCCCTGATGTATACCGCTGCCGGACCAGCCGTAAATAAATTTTGCTGGTATAAGTGAGAATACGAGGGGAACCAAATTTCGTTGCGGTCGGTTCCTGCGGAACCATAAGCCTCTCTTCAGCCATTAATGGAAATGTAAGGTTACGAAAGACCAGGAAAACTGGATAATGTAATTTCGTGATTGATATTGTCCCAACATTTACCTGTATGACCCAGGAAAACCATGAAACACCTGAATCAGGACTTTTCTGTATCTGTCAGATTATAGGAAGGAGCATACGTACACTACACTTTTTTGTATTCGTTAGATGTCTGGGTAGTCATAAAACAACGGAAGTGCAGCTTTAAAGCCAGAATTGTATACAGACACAGAGGTATACAGAGAGTCCATTTTAAAATGCGCGAGTGGATATTATTTCTACTGGAAGAGGAAATGTTCTACATTTATGTTCTGTGTACGACTATAATATAATGTATTCGTTACATATACCTTTTTAGTTGAAGAATGATAGATATTCTCCATTGCCGTTGGATTCTGTAAAAAACGGTGGGATAATGAATCAGAATCCAATGGGCGTGGCATGTTAGCGCTTGGATCTCCCACTTGTTTTTGAAGTAACTGTCAAAAAAGTTTTAAATTTTCGTATTCGTAAAAACAGTAAGAACTAGGTATGAATAATTCAGACAGCGAAAACGCTGAGATATGTTTGCCACCAGAAATAACGGAAACCGCGAAAACGACGTGTAATTTACTGCCGAGGAAATCGCAGAAACAGTAC
>JABXWE010043977.1:0-18140 GCA_014611495.1 Limonius californicus | reverse complement strand
TTGATTAAGAAAATCTGTTACTTCTCTACCAAAGTGAGAAGACGCGCCATCGTGTTGTATCCACATTCGCCGTCTTACATTGAGACGAACTGCATCCAGTAATGTTGGAAGGTCATTTTCCAAAAAACGTAAATAATGAACGGCCGTGAAACGTTCTATTATAAACGGACCAATGAGGTGGTCATCAATAATACCACACCAAACATTCACCGAAAGTCTATTTTGAAAATTAGTCTCGCTAGTTTCCCGTGGGTTTTCAAGTGCCCAACAATGTGAATTCCTGGTGCTATTGATGCCGTTTCGGGTGAAGGTAGCTTCATCACTAAACAATATGTTCCAACAAAGCCTTCGATTTCTCAATAACTAGCGACTAAATTCAAGTCTTGCTGCGTAGTCGGCAGGTTTTAAAGCTTGTACAGGTAAGATATGGTATGGGTACAAACCGAAACTGTATAAGGTTCTCCACACTCTCATGCGGCTTACGTTAAGTCCGTTGGATATTCTTCGGACACTAGTAGAAGGTTGAGCGTCAACCATATTAAGTATTGCTTCTTCGTGTGCAAGCTCTTGTTGCACGGGACGTGCAGAAGTAGCTGCAGGAAACTTGCCCGTTTCTCTTAAACACCGATGGACATTGCTAAAAACTTTTCTACAAGGCACTTTACGGGTAGGAAATCGCCGACGATATTCTTCAACTGCCGCTCATCCGTTTCCATTACAGAATCCGTAAACATAGTGCATGTCGGCGTATCTTCATTTGAAAAAATGAACATACTTTTAAGCTAATTTGAATGTTAAACAAAAACGAAATACGCTGAATTAAATTAAGTGACGTTTCCTTGAATTAAATTAAGTGACGTTTCCTATCACACACACAATGAATGACAACTGATGAATCACAGCTTTTTGAATAACAGCGAAATCCAGCGGTGCATTAGTAGGGTTTTCTAAAACTTCAAATACTTGTAGCTCAGTTAGGATAGAGTTTTGGGCATATGTTCATTAGACATTTTTGACTTTAAATGACCTCAGCAACACACCTTAAACCTATGGCAATCATGTCATGGGACACCCTGTATATAATAAACAAAAAAAAACCTTCCCGAAAACGCAGAAATAATATAAGCCACGCAAAGATAAACATTCGAAGTTATGTAAACAAAAATTATTAAATCTTGATAGATTGCTACCTGATCTACAGCAAATACTTTAACATATTAATACAGGAAACTTCGCCCATAAACTTGTGACACTGACTGCAGCGCGCCGTGCGGCTTGGTGGGCCACTAAGATTTGTATTTGGCAGCTGTCGAAAACATTTGTCGCACATTTAAAGCAAATGCCATTTACTTTATTATAGCAAAAACCTTATTTAATTAATAATATTTGATAATTATGATATTTTACTTTACTTTGTAAGTTTAAATAAGTGGTTAAGTTTATAACATTTTGTAGGGTTAGGTTTTTATTTATTAATATGAATTTAAAACAGTAATCTGTAAATTTATTATCCAAATTTACTGAAACTTGCCCACCGAACTGCTTAGATGACGCCACTATCAATGTCCCACATTTGTTAATGCTAAACTTATATGAGTTTCCTGTATTAATATATTAAAGTATTTGTCTACAGTAACATGATTATTTTGACAGTATTCTCACAGATGTCAACGTAATTTACACCTATTTACGCATGCTTATAGACAGAATTTTGTACAAATTTCCGTTACGTAATACGTTTTGCAGAATTTTGTACAAAATTCTGTACCATGTCATACAGGCCTCAGAAAGGTTGCAATACTAAATTAATCCCCACAAATCATTTTATGAAATGTCAAGTTTTGTAACTAATAACATCATAATGCCATATTAGAATAAAATTTTGATAACACTGTCAGTACTTAGTCACTTTTTTTTCGGTTTGATATCATTATTTTTATACTTTTTGGCTCCAACAAGTAAACAAAAAATGTATATCATTTAAATAACTTCATTTTATCTTTTTCCAGGTTCTTATAAACATCGTGGCTAACTTCACGCTACTAATTAGGATTATGTTATGAAATGTCAATGTTAAAACATACTTACAGTACACAATGCACTAATGGTGAAGCTAGTTTTCGTCATGGCCAGAAAGTTGTTGATGCACGGTATTTAGTGAAGTTATTAAATTTTTACATTTTAGTGTTCATAACCTAATCTTATTTAGTAGCTTGAAGTTAGCCACACGAATACATAACCATGGAGTTACGACATGTTTTTAAACACAAGGCCTGCTCTAATTTTTTTTTGCTCTTTACATAAAATTAGCAACAGTGTGAAAACTTTAAAATGAAAACAGCATGAAAATATGGTTTATTTAGAATAAAATTTCGATATAAACATTTTCATTTCATATTACTTAATTGAATTAGACATTCTAAAAAACACACAAAATATTTCCCCAACATTATTATACATGGATATAAACTTCATCAAACTTAATCCATCACTTGATTAAACTATTTCATAAGACAAAAAACTTAATAGCACAAACATAAATCTACTACGATATAAAAACACATTCCTTTAAAAAACATTTAGGAAAATATAAAAATAAACATTTATTTAATTAAAACAGCTCATTATTTGTAATGTTCAGTCTTAAATCGCCTTATTTTACAAGTTGATCATTTTCATAGGTTATTCACAAAATACATTTTGAACGAATACATTCAAACAAGCAGAAAGATGAAAATATTGAGCAACTTGATTATAGTGCGCATAGCAAATACAAACTTAGGTTCACATATTCAAAACATTTAAAAACTAAAATTCTTGCATTTTTGAACTAATTTGTAGAAACAAAATTAAGCAACATTTTTCAAAATCAAAAAAGTTATAAGGCATAGTTACACTAAGAACACTTATGGATGAGCAACTGCTTCCAGTAGTTACATATAAAAAAAATTTGATACTACAAAATTCTATTCACATCGTTGTTTTTCAGTTATGCATTTCTTTCACTATAATACATTAAGCCACAAAGGAAGAACATGGCAGAAACACATAGCTAGTGTTAAACAAATAAAAAAACATCCCAATTGTTAATTTGCTAATAACATTAAATACTTCTATAATTCTACATTGTTTGGATGGTATTTACGATCTGTACTGTCTATCTTTGGCATTCACATGACCTACTCGACGTATAACTTCGGTTTTTACAGCATCTGTGCGACGATCAATCTTGGCACCAAAGTAAGCATTATGCCTTTCACAAAATGTTATAAATTCCAACCAGTTAGAATCGTAGCGCAATACATTAGGGCATCCAATAATAATCAATTTGCTCATAGCTCGTGTTAAGGCAACATTGAAGCGCTGTAAAACAATAATGTAAATTTTTGGTATCATAAGGTAAAGCAAAAATACTTTTTCATTTTTCACAAATCCCAGCTTGTAACGGCGGTCATGTAATAGTAAGGATTGTTGAGCTCGCACTGTGCTAATAATTATTATGCGCTTTTCCCGACCTTGGAAAACTTCAGTAGTCCCCACTTCAACATCTTCAAAACCATTGCTCTTTAAGCGATCTTTAATGCGATACATCTGAAAATTATGTTAAATTTTTAAATACAGTATGTGTATTTAGCGTGAAATTCCTTTATAGCTGACTTGCTAGATCAAATATCCAAAAATATGACTGTCAGAAGTTAGAAAGTATCGGCTGCATAACACTAAATATTTTTAAACATACAGGAATGCTTAGTTGAGTCGAGTCAAACAAAACTTTTTAATTTATCATAAGTTCATACATAAAAGATCAAAATGGTATACGGTTATAAGATTTAAACTATATCGTTACTTAGTTTATTAAACTGTAAAAAAGACCACTTAATTTGTTGCTACACTGTCGTGTAATTAATCAAACTGATTAGTTTTAATATCGAAAAAAGTTTATCAATGTTTGGTTGTAAGCAAAAAGGCATGCGTGACCCTCTGGCAATGTCATCGCACTTTGGGTAAATCCTGGGGACATTTCCCTAGAATTACCCTGTGGCTGTAAACTGCTACGATTAGGCTTACGCTACGTCACTCTAACCTGTTGGGCCAGAGTTAGGCACGCTACAGCAGCAAGTAGACTAAGACATGTGCAATGTCTTCCCTGTGCTAGTTCTACCAGTGCTATGCGCTCAACCCCTACGACCACCAAGCAGCAGCAAGGAGTGCCCTAAGGCGGCGTCTCAGGGATTGGTGACACACGAACGGTAGGGGAAGTAAAAGCACTCGCATACTGGAGCAAGCAGGAGGTGGATGTGATTGCAAGATTGAGCTTCGAACAAACCTCCTGTGGGCCAGAACGCGTACTTACTGTCTCCCGCAATTTACTCAGCTTTATGCTACATCAAGAAACCCTCAACAACTTCACATGAAGATGGGTGAACACCTAAAGCTGCCATTATTCCACCATCGCCAAAAAAAGCAAAATATTGTGTACAGCTGTCCTGAAAGATCTTCTGATAAATTTTGAGCATCTTACTCAGACACTGCACTCCAAAGAAACACATGCACAGGATGGGACTGGCAGACAGTCCCAACTGTCGTGAATGCAAAGCAGTTGATGAAACTGCCGAATACGTGCTCAGCCACTGTCCTGCTCTCGCAACTTTAAGAGGATCCATGTTGGGAGACTTCTGGCCTGACACGGCTAGAATTAGCAGCAGCCCTATTGTGGACGTCCTCAAGTTCGTTCAAAGGCTTAAGTGCTTGATATGGGGGGGAGCAGTTTTTGGAGGTAGAATAGGAGAAGCTCAAGACAAAGACAAAATTAGCTGTGGATACATACCTAGGAAAAATAAAATTTGAAGAAGCTGATGAGTCAGCTTATTTGAGAGCAAGAATAACAAACAAAGATGAAAAAGGAAAAGAGATTAATGCAAGACTAACTGAAGCAAACAGATGCCTAGGAGTGATGAATCACCTAATGAGAGCGAAACAGCTCTCAAGAAGTACAAGATAATAATCTACAAGACAATACTGAGACCAATAGTACTATATAGCTGTGAAACATGGGTATTACATAAAAACAGACAGGAAACATTAACAAGATGGAAAAGGAAAATGCTTAGAAGAATAGTGGGAGCAAAGAAAATGTAATTGAATTAAGTTACAAAACACTGTAAGTTTGCTAATTTAATCAACTGTGTGCATATCAAATATTAAGACAGAATGTAACAATAGATGAGCATAACTTGGAGGTAGTTAATAATTTCAAATATCTAGGAACAATGATTACGAAAGACAATGAAGAAGCAGTAGAAATGAAAGCAAGAATTATACAAGTAAACCGGGCACTATATTCCCTCAACAAAGTACTAACAGACAAAAAGAATACAAAACTAATGATATACAAAACCTTGGTTTTTGAAAGGAAAGTGCTGAGAAAAATCATGGGACCAATTAAACAAGGCGAAACATGGAACTAAGAACTTTATGAAGACTTCAAAGAAGCAGATATACAAGCCTAGGACGCCTGCGATGGGCAGACCATGTAAGAAGGATGGACGAAAACGCCATAGCAAAACGGGTAGAAGAACAAAATCCGGAAGGAAAACGAAGTAGAGGGCGACCACGGAAAAAGTGGAGTGCAACCGTAACAGACAAAATAACGGATGCGTTGGACGAGATCCCCTCGGGGAGTGCGAGTCCTCCGCAGTTTGAAGCAAGTCGGTACACGGTAGGTATCATATGGATCACGTGTGCCAACGACTTCACCAAGGACTGGCTAAAGAAGTCAGTCGACAAAATGGCAGGACTTTGGGAAGGGGCGGACTTGAAGATGGTCGAGGCCAAGGACCTTCCTAAGCGCCCCAAAGCACTGGTGTGGATCCCTGGAACACCAGTGGAACAATCCGTCAGGACCCAGCTTGAGCTTCAAAACTCAGGCTTAAAAACGGGAGACTGGCGGAAGCTGAGCAGTAAAGTCGAGAAGGATGAAGTTATCTGGGGCTTCTCCATGGACGTGGCGTCGTATAAGGTCCTTGAATAGGCTCGGTTCAAGGCCTACCTTGGGCTGAGAACAGTGGTGTTCAAGCCTATACAGGGCGCCACAGATGACGCTAAGGGTACTACAAGTGATCCTCCACCACAGTAGGGCGGCCTCGGCGGCCCTATGTAAGATGATGGAGGGCTTTGATGTAGCCCTCATACAAGAACCCTGGGTTAGCAGAGGTAAAATTTTAGGGTTCGGGGTAGTTGGTGGTGAGCTAACATATAGCAGAGACACCGACAGACCCAGGTCCTGTACAATAACCAAGAAGGAGTTAAAATATTGCCGCTAATGAATTTCTGTTCACAGGATCTAGTAGCGGTAAAACTGACATCAAACAGAGGGGGGGCGAGGGAGGTAATACTCGGGTCGGCGTACCTTCCGTTTGATGACCCGGTGCCACCACCCACAACAGCAGTAGAGGAGCTAGTCAACAGCTGCAGAGGAAATGGATCACAGCTATTGATTGGCTGTGACGCCAACTCCCACCATGTGGTCTGGGGAAGCAGCAACACCAACTTGAGAGGTAAGTCTATTTTACAATTCAGTATGGTTCATAACCTAGACATCCTGAATAGGGGAAACAAACCTATCTTTGTAACAGGGCAAAGGCAGGCAGTAATTGATATAACATTGGGTACTTGTAATATAAGTAATCTTGTTAAAAATTGGCATGTTTCTGATGAAGAGAGTTGCTCAGATCACAGATACATATGCTTTGAAATCACCGGAATTAACCGAGTGGTAGAAAGTTATCGTAACCCCCGTAAAACGAACTGGGAGTCATATAAGGAGGACCTAGATCGCAAACTGGCGGGGACTAAGATCTCGATAAACAACAACCTTGACCTGGAGAATACCGTGGTACAACTAACAGACACGATCATCTCCACGTTCAAGGAAAACTATCCCCCAACGGTGAAGGTCTCCAACAGGAGAGTCCCCAAGTGGACCCAAGAACTCACCGTAATGAGGGGAAAAGTAAGAAAACTATTTAATAGGGCAAAGCGATCGGGTAACAGGGATGAATATAAATCATCCCTAACCGAGTATAACAAAGCATTAAGAAAGGCTAGAAGGGTATCATGGAGGAGGCACTATGAGGAGATTGAAAAGACTCCCGAGTGTGCTAGACTCCATAAGATACTTTCTAAAGACTCCCATTGCTCGATAAGTAACCTAGTAAAAGATACTGAAGAATACACGAAAACCGGAAAGGAAACTATGACCGAACAATTTCGGGTACACTTTCCGGGGTCGGACCTATTGAATCAGGCACCGCTAGACTGGCAGAGCCAAGGACCAGATATCTCGATACACAGAGCATCAAGGGTAGACTGGGCAACTGCCAGGAAAGTGATTACCTTCAGGAAAATCAAATGGGCCATAAACTCATTTGAACCATACAAATCATCGGCAACAGATGAGATCATTCCAGCCATGCTGCAGAGGGGACCGGACCTCCTCCTCATAAGAGTCTGCAAGATTCTGAGAGCCAGTATGGCTATGAAGTACCTCCCGAGAATATGGAGACTAACCAGGGTGGTCTTTTTACCCAAGACTGGTCGAGCTGACTATTCTCAGGCTAAGGTCTACAGGCCCATTAGTTTTATGTCATTTGTACTTAAGACAATGGAAAAGTTGCTCGATAGGCATATATTTAATAATTTAATATATATAATATAATATATATATATATATTTAATTTAAAAGCAAACATGTTTAGTTTGCCTTGGCTCAACTAGGCCCTTGTATTTTTGAAAATAATTTTAAGTTGTATAGAAATAAATTCCCTACAACTTTTCTCAACAGCATTTTTGATAATTTGAATAATTAACAAGCGAGTCAGCAAAAGAGAAAAATATTTTGAGAGAGGATAGTATGGGTTGTGGTACAACAAAAGTTCATATGAACATGTTACTATTCTCTACAGTTTCAGAGGTGCAGTAAATTTTGTGGCAGTAATAACGATGAACGTGTTACGTTCACAACAAATGGTCGAAAGTTAAACCGTGAATGTCAAAACACTGTGCAACTCGTGTCCTAAAATTGTGTTGGTTCTCTTAATGCAGCAGGAGCAGCTGCATTCAAAATGCGAGCAGTCTCTTCTTTTCTTGTAAAACCATACACATTACACCATACTGACGTATTCAGTATGGGTAAAGATTCGGGGCATAGTTATAATACTTTATACACAGACAGGTATCTACACAACTGCCAATCGCTAATTGGATTATGCAGGGTACTGTTTATGCACCAGGGAAGGAGAAAGACATCTCCAAAATTATCGAGATACTATGCAAGTTCATATATACTTTTGTTTATAATGACTCATTATCATCTTCCTAAATTTTTCCCTCTTACTCTGCACAATTGAATCCCACGCTAAACAGACCCTGTGTGGTTCAAACTGTTTCTGCATTTATTTACCTGTCTTATGTATGGTGTTACAACCCCAATTTGGTCTGGTTGTACTTTAGTTTCGGTTAAACTAGTGAGAGCTTGAACGTATTTTAGTACCATTTCTATTTCACTTGGATTAAAATAGCTAAATAAAATATAAACAAACAAATGTAAAATTAACCAAAATCAAAAAAAAAATTAAAAACCTGGGTGATCTTCCTTCACGCTTTTCTCTAGCAAATATGGCACAGAATTCCACGGGCTCTCCTCCTCCGAGAGGTAAAGCAGCTGCGTTTTTCTTCTTCCGTTTCGGTGGTGATATTTTGTGGTAAATGAACACTTTTGCAATAGGATCATGCAAGGCAAATTTCGACACAGCCTTAAAAAAAAAGAAAAACTTTACAATGCAAGTGTACAGGGTGTAACTTAAAAGGCAGAAAAAAAGCAAAGGAAAAGAAAATGCCAAGTAAAAGTTTTTAATACAATTTAGTGTCTTGTTTGTTTGTTTCAGTGTAACCCTACGTAAAACTACTATCAGTAATTTTTTATCAGTTAATTTCTATTGGGCTTCGACACTCCATAGGCAGTACAAATAAGAAACACCATTACGATTATAATTCTGTTGGTAATATTTTTTACCTAAGCAAACATATTTAACCCTTTAACTGCAGTTTATAATTTACTACCGGCCTTAGTATTCAAAGCTTCAAGCAAAAATTAGAAGAACCTCTATCAGCAGAAAGTATTAAATAATATGTATTTTATATACAAGTTTTTATAAAAAACGTGTATTTAAATGTAGGTAAATGTAATGTAAATAATAATTTTGATGATGACAAATATTTAAATTTTTCTTATAATTCATTATAATCATGATCCTCTTTTCTATCGCTTGTGCAGTGTCGAAGCGGTGTGAGGCAAAGCTAAACTAGTTTGTGCAATGCACAACAGGGCCCGACTCTGCAGGTTACCGTGTTGGTGCGAAACCGTGCTTGACTTGCCTGGTGTGTGTGGAAGTTTTTGTTTATGGTCTTGTTACTCCTCTAACGCGAGTTTAATACGAGGAGTGCCATAATTTGATCCCCAATGGCAAATGAAGACCAGGACCCAGTACCGACCTCCCAGGGAATTAGAAAAATTTCCAAGCCCTGGAGTTCGAATTGGGAAGCGTTTGGACTATTACATCCAAAGCTTGGCTGTTTTACCATTAAGCCACCCCAGCCCAGATTCTTCATATAATATGTATTTAAAATGTTTAACGTATTATACCACAACTATTTTAGTTTCTCAAGGATTAAAACGTGTCTAATATTTTTAATCTGTTTTAGCATTTATATGGAAAATATTTTAGTACTTTTTTCAAATAATATGTATTTTGTGTATTAAAAGATTATCATGGCTCCGAAACATCAGAGTGGACTGGTATGAATGCCGAACAATCCTTTCGTATCGCCATGGATCGTCAGTAATTTAATAGTGTGGTCGCCAACCTCTAATTACAAAAGGCAGTATGCATCTAATATTTTGGATTTTTAATACAAAAAACAATTTCTTTTTGTTCAATTACATGCTTTAAGATTTTTTATTTATTTTACCAAAAATATTTTGATTTTTGTAGTATATAAATAATATTTCTCATATTTTTGATTACTTATATGAAAAAGAATTTGTTTTTTGTGTTCAATTTTAATTCTTTGTAAGAAAAGTATTTTATTTCCAATTATTTTAAAGATATTTTCCTCTTGTTCAATAATATTAAACCAAAATTTAGTTTTGTTCAAATGTGTATTCGGTATTTTTAATATTTACCATATGTACCAACAACTCGAATATTTTTATATCATAAGTATTTTACTTTTCGTTCAATTCCACATTCAAAACATATAATTACAATATGATTATTGAGCATAATAATATATTTCTAATGTAATGATTTCATATGCGACCAATATTTTATTTATATAATATGTAACTACAAGGTTTCACAACTGGAAAGTCTACAATAGATGCGCTACACATAATCAAACAAATACTGGAGAAAGGCTATGAACACGACATCGCTATCTACCTTTTATTCATCGACTTTCAACAAGCCTTCGACAAAGTAAATAGGAAAGAACTAATGAAAGCATTAAAAGAAATGGAAATACCAAATAAACTGTCCCGGTTAATACAAATGACATTGAGAGATACAAGAACCTGCGTCAGAACACCAGAAGGCGATACGTGCACATTCACAGTAAATACAGGAGTACGACAAGGTGACGCTCTATCAGCAACATTGTTCAATATTATTTTAGAAAAAGTAATGAGGAGCGTTGAATATAAAGGACCTTCACCAAAGAAATGCAAATACTCGCCTACGCAGATGACGTTGTTATAATATCAAGAACACCAAGGAAACTAATTGACACTTTCAAAATAATTGAGAATAAAGCAAAAGCTTAGATCATACACATTTACATGGATGTGACAACAGATTGTAAAGTGTGTTGTAAAGATATCACAGACAAACTATTTTTGTTCCTTCTCTTCCTAATACAAATAAATCATATCTACCCATCTTTCTCTGTACCCTTATGCAATCTACGCATGCGCTCACGCGTGATGTACGGCGGGAAATTTAAATATGTAAATATAACTAATATAAACCAGTGCAATTATCGCAGTCTTTTAAATCTTGCGACAAAACCATTCTTACCATTTTTCAAAATTAATTATTTGACACCTCTATAACTGTCAAATATTTATTAAATAAATAATAAAGTAAAAAATACAGTCATCTAATATAATGTTTATTTATTTCTAAGGTTTAAATGCTCTTCTAAAGTATAGAAGGCATTTTCCGTTAAAAAAGTTTTGAACTGTCCATCAAACGTCTTTTCATTTATGATATTTTTAAGATTTCTAGGCAGTTTATTATACAGAGAGGTACAGCAGTATCTTGGAAACTTTTTGTATAAGCTTAAATTATAGTAACCTATCTGAAGGTTATTACACGATCTGGTGCTGTAAGTGTGATTATCATTTACAAGAGGGAAGTTCTTAGGGTTCTTTCTTACATAGAGGACGCACTTTTGTATAAATATGGATGTTAACGTTAGTATATGATTATTCTGAAAAATTGGTCGGCAATGTTCTCTTGATGAAAGGTCGAACATCATTCGAATTATTCTTTTTTGAAGTATAAACACTCTACCTACGTCTACGGAAATAGAAACAAACAATTCCTTGATTGAGGAGCACTGCAAATAACGCATTTTCGCACCATTTTAGATTAAAATTAAAAATTTCAATAACACGAAACGTTTCCACATTTGCATGTTATGCGGTGTTTTTGTGACTTTTCTCACTGACAGTTTAATTTGTGTAATTCTCGCCATACGTCAACAGCAACTGGGCGAGCGCCAATATTGAAAAGGGTACAAGTGAAACAACATTATTGGATGTCATGCAACGGCAAAAGAGACAGATAAAAAAAAGTTTGTTGGGATCCTTACAACAGTGACGTACCTAGTTTCTTATGGAGTAGTATTATCCATGTACATGTGTATGATCTAAGAGCAAAAGAGATAGGATTGCACATAAATGAAGCAAAGACCAAATTTATGGCATGTCAAAGAAAAGCGAACAACACAAGGAACAACATTCTAAAAATAGATAAATACACCTTTAAAAAAGTAGATAATTTTGATTACTTAGGAGTACAATTAAACAGAAGTAACGAAAGGAATACTGATATTAAGAAAAAAAATACAAGCTGGCACAAGAGCATATTATGCAAACAGAAACTTGCTAAGGGACAAACAAATTAGGACAAGAACAAAAATGAAAATCTATAAAAGCTTAATAAGACCGGTAGCCACCTACGCCGCAGAAATAATGTGTCTCACAAATAAAGAAACAGAAGAACTGAGGATTTTCGAACGGAAAATTCTAAGAACAATACTTGGCCCAATAAAAACTAGTGATGATGAGAGCAGAGCTAGGATGAACCACGAATTACTAGAGGATATACATGGAGAAGACATAGTAAGGTTCATAAAAGCCCAACGCATCAGATGGCTAGGGCATGTGATGAGAGATGAAGGAAGCACAACAAAAATTATCATGCAGTGGAAACCCTCCGAAACCCGAGCAAGAGGAAGACCCAGAATAACGTGGTACGATGAAGTAGTAGAAGATCTAAACAAAATGGGAATCAATAACTGGAAAGACAAAATAGTGGACAGGAAAGCGTGGAGACAAATAGTTAATAAAGCAAAAACCCACAATAATCTGTGACCGGTACGCGTAAGTGTATTCGCGCGATAAATACTTATGTATACATGTGTGTGCGCTCGATAATATAGTGCTATATGGGGACTGATCAACCCCAGCAACTGGATCCATAAACCCTCTGAAAGGGACAGCTATACTCCATCAGGAGTGTTACGCTTATATATATATATATGTAACTAATAATGTTAATGGTTTATATAAAAAATAAGTTTGTTCACATAACAGGTGTGCATGTATAATATCTGCTCATTAGAATCTTTGAATAAGATGCATTAAAATATTGCTTTTCCTCATACTTAAAATTGTAATTTAAACTGGAAAGATTGTATCAGATACTAGAAACTTACAACTTTACAAAGTAAAATTGCATTTGGACTATATAATGTTTAAATATTCTATAGAAACTATGACACAAAACATTCTCAGTAAGTTTTGTGTTCTTTGGAGAATATTCTTCCTTCCCAGCACCAACATTTTTAACATTTATTGTAAAACTATTAAACAAAATCATGTGATGTTCATATATGATTACTGTTTATTCATAAAAATTTTAATTATTATTAATTGATGAGCACACTCCCTATGACTGAAATTTATAGTCACATTTGTTAAGGTTATCATTAGAAGACTTATTCATAATGCAATACTAAAATACACTACTGCTTATAACAGAAATCACAAGTATGCATATGTCAACACTGTGATTAATTTTCGGCTTGGACCGCGTTGTCAACTGGAGGTCACACTCAGCAAAGGCAGGATTACTGGTTACTGTTTGGGAACCTAAACAAACTAACGTTTTGCAAGACATTGCAGCTTGTTCACAAACAGTAACCAGTAATCCTGCCTTTGCTGAGTGTGACAGACGATCGCCGAAGCGGTCCAAGCCGAAAATTAATCATAGTGTTGACAGTTCGATAAACCGCGAAAGCCTCAAATAATATATAAGTATGCATATCTCCAAATTTAATGTTTTAAATGCAAATAATTCAGAAACTATATATTTTACCACAAAATGTTAAAAGACTATATTCCTCAGTTTTACCAGAAAATAATGTACGCTCGTTTTCCTTCCTTTTAGATACACCTTGTGTAATGATTTTTAATGTCTGCAATTTCATACCAAATTATAACTAGTACTTAGTACATTCAAATATGTACATCAGTATCTAAATCATAAGCATGTGATGACAACATCAAAATTGATTTTGAATGTGTCGATACAGAATACTATAGGGGCTAGTTGGTTTTTCATTCTACACTACGAATTTCTTTTAAAATGGAGCTATTGAAAATAATTTTGTTATCTTAAATGGTTTTTCATGCGCTATTCACACTGTAAGTCAAGAAAATTGTCGTTAAAAAAAGGAACAGTCTTTAATAAGGCCCAATACATCACAGATGTGAACAATTTCTGGAATTTTACAAACAATGCTAAATCCAGTTGTAAATCTGTTAGTGAATACAAATATAATAATAGTAATTTTGATAAAGCTTCAGCGCCGAAAGGTTTTGCTACTTTTTTTTGAATCTGTGTACAGAGACGAATCAAAATATGTAATTAATCCTGACTCAAGCTTGCCAGAAATAAATTTGGATATATTAAGAACAAATAATGTGGCTGAAGATGAAGTGTTAAAAGCCCTAAAGCAATTAAAGCCAAAGAAATCCGCCAGTAACAAGGTAGCAACCTGGGGCCTCTTTTGTTTTTAATTGTTGTTAATGATATAACCAAACAGATAAAACACAGTAAATGTTTGTTATTTGCAGAAGATCTGAAAATCTTTAAAACTATATCTAATCTAAATGATGCTAAGATGCTGCAAGATGACCTACAAGTACTTATGAACTGGACTCATGATAATAAACTTTATTTCAATGCTGGAAAATGTAAAAAAATGTCGTTTACCCTTACGAACAACGAACTCAAATTCTCCTACAGCCTCAATCATAAGAATCTCAAGGAAATTGATACAGTTTGCGATTTGGGGGTTACTTTTACCAAAACACTAAACTTTCAGAAGCACATAGACAATGTTATAAGTAATAGTATGAGAAACTTGGGATTTATAAAAAGACGTTAACGGAATTTCGTAATAGGTATACACGCAATAATCACTCTGTTTAACTCCTTGGTGCGTTCAAGACTGGAATACTGTGTCGTAGTCTGGGATCCTGGTGGTGGTATGCAGAGCAGAAGCATTGAAACCGTTTAGAATTTATTTCTGAAATACTTATATTTCAAGAGGTATAACAGGTATCCCGGTTTTGAATCGTACCAACGAGTTAGACAAGAATTTAAGATTGTAAAGTTAGCTCGGAGGCGAATTATGCTGTGCAACATGTTTCTGTACAAATTATTAAATATGAAAACTAATTGTTCAGAATTATTAACGCAAATTTCTTTTTATGTACCAGCTTACCGATCTAGAAGTCGTATACTTTTTCATATTCCCAATTCCAGAGTTAATCATAAGAAAAGGTCTCCAACTATTAAAGTATGTTCAATATTTAATGTAATTAACGCTAATTATCAGTTACATTTATTCTCAATGACGGAAAAAAACTTCAAAACAACATTAGTGGAAATTCTAAGTACTTCTGAGATGGTATCCTTGGGCGCTTGACTGCTCTACGTTAGCTTTAGGTATGTAGGCATTATAAGCCAATGTCAAATATTCAAATACTTCTACTTTAAGGGAACATTGTAATTAGGCGGTGCCTCTTTTGTTCTTAAATAAATAAATAAATAAATACCAAAAAGTCAAATATTGAGAAGCTGATGATCTTAGTGGCCAGTTTTGCTGCTAATTGGATTAATAATAAATTTGTTATTGTGATCTTATTTTAAAGCTAAAATAAATATAAATTATACTGTTGTATTCAGAATTTAGTAAGGTTGTAGCTTAACGAGAATACAATAAGTTTCACTAAAAAAATATTTTTGCATTCTCTGCTCTACTGTTCACCTGCTGACAATTTTTTTGGCTGTAATGTTAGATAGAACATGATTAAACTAAACTACTCATAAATGAATAGGGATATTGCAGTGGAAGATAATAATAAAGAAAAACTACCAAAACAACAAAATGTAACGTCTTTTTAGTACAGAACATGAAAACTACAACAAAGGTACGTTTAAAGAACAAATTTAACAAATTATAATGAAAACCGGTATTGTCGCCTTTCACTTAACTTAAAATTATTCTAATTCTAATACCACGTGGCACCTCCTCTGGCTGTAATAACTGCTCCTGCACCTTGATGGCTTACTCTCAATGCAATTATCAATATGCTCTTGTTGTATTTGATGCCACACTACCAGCAATACATCGCTCAGCTGTTGCACAGTAGTAGGCCTTGGATTATGATAATCCAGCTGTTTCTGCAAAAGGTCCCATGCGTGCTCGATGGGGTTGAGGTCTGGATATAGCGGAGGAAGAGCAAGAAGGTTTATTTCCTCATCTCGAAGCATTTCTAAAACAACCCGATCACGATGTGGCCTTGCACTGTCGTCAAGAAAAACAAAATATTCCCGTTTAACAGCTTTGCGATATTTCAGAACATGGTCCATAATGATCCTTTGGGCATAACGTTGACCCGTTCGTGTAGCGTTAAAGATATGGAGGTCAGTACGCCAACCTAAAGAAATTCCAGCCCATACCATAAGACTACCACCACCAAAGCCAATGACTGGTTGGGTATACTGAGGTAAGGTACGATGTCCGGCACTTCGATATACTCTTTGGCGTCGGGTATCATTGACTATGACTACGTCTTGACCATTCCACCCGGTGTCTTTGTTGAGCCACAGTTCTTACAGGACATCTGAGAGGGCGGTATGAGGTAAGTCCTACCTCAAACAACCGATTTCTCACAGTTTGGTCACAGACTCGATTTTCTGTGGCATTCTGGAGAACTTGCTGTAGATATCGAGCAGTTGAAAAGGGTTGTGATGCGAAAAGATCCGCTTCCAGGCTTTCTTGCAGTCGTATCTGTTTCTCCAAGGCACGAAAAATTAAGATCTGCATGGTTCCTAACATATCAGCAATGTCGACCTGACGATCTCCTATTTGGTGCATAGCAACGCCTAAATTTCGTTGTTCTATTGTTAAATGGTTTCTTTGCATTATTATTATTATTAAGAACACAAATTTCACACGCGAATAAAAAAACACTGAACAAAAAAGATCTTAAGACGACAGGAAAGATTATTCATTCAACTGGATTCGATTGTTTTTTGTTTTTTAACATCAAACATTGGGGCTTTTTCTAATTATCAATAATAGACGACTATTAGCCGCCAAATAAAAACATATATGCTTTATATTACAACATCCCTGTTCATTATTGAGTAGTTTATTTAAGATAACAAAAAACTATGTTTGAATAACTACCTTTTAAAAGAAATATTTATCACATAATGAAAAATTAACCAACCACCCTATATATTGCGCCCTTTTTTTTCCATTTTTTTTAATCTTACCCGTTTATAACAATAATGCGACTTACACTCGATTATTATTATTACTAAAGCAATACTTGCCTTCAACTGATTGCTATAAAATAATTTGTTTGGTAGTTGTAGGACAACAGGATGAGCTCGGAAGTTTAGTTTCAACATAGTGATGAAATTTGCATTATCACTCTTGTAAATAGGAATGTCCATCAGCCTCTCCAGAAGAGAAATGCCTATAAAGTCACATGGATTTTTATACGATTCATACTTAAAAAAAAAAAGTGAATTTACAAAAACATTATCTAACATGAATATCTTAACAACTTGTAAGTCAAATGTGTTAATGGTTTAATTTATTTCGAAGTACTAACCCAGTTTATACTTCTCAGCTACTGCTGATGAACACTGAGGTCCCAGCTGTTTAGGATCACCAGCCAAAACCAACTGTCGTCCTAAAGTTAACAGTGCAATAGCAATGTCAGCCTCTGGTTCCACAGCTTGAGCAGCTTCATCAACAAAAACGAAGTCGGGGAAGTATTTTTGATTGAATGCATACCTGAAATAAGTTTTAAGATTAATATACAGTGTGTGTGTGTGTGTATAAAATTGTAAGTTGTGATGATCCCTGGAATTACAGCACCAATTTAAATGATAGATTGATTAACTGATGCTGATTTTCAATTAGGATTGGCAATCTTACATACAGTCTATTTAACAATATACAGGGAATTTTTCTTTTTAGTATACATAGTCTATGTATACTTTTAAAAGAAACGCGTCAATTTCGCCAATAGGCAACCAACTATACCGACAACTCAAGCATGCTGTGACCACAGCAATCAAATTAATTCATTGCTAAAAAATAAAATAAATCTTTATTTAGTGTCAAACAATTGTTAGAAAATTTAAATCAGAGGGATGCGTAATAAATTCCCACAAAATACGAACTAAAAGTAATCACGTTTT
>JABXWE010043976.1:0-14673 GCA_014611495.1 Limonius californicus | reverse complement strand
TAGGTATGTTTCTGGAAAAAATAAATTTGATGACGTCATTACTTCAGTTTCCAAATATGGAAAAATATGCAAATTTGGCTTAAAACGGACCTTACTCAATCCCATTTAAGAACCTCTTTTCAGATTTTCTCTATCGTTTTTCCTTTTCTTATGATAGAGCTGAGACATCGAGTTTCGCTCACCCTGTACACGCTAAATCACGGGATAGTTTGATATATCCCTTGATACTAATAAATATTAATGATATTAATGATTAATATTAATGTTACAGTTTACATGTTTTGAATAAAACCTATAAATTACTATTTTTGAGTCTTTTTCTAGATGATATAGTGATGAAATTTATAATTTATAATTTCATACGTAATATTAAAAACGCATTCCTCCAGGGTTATAGATATAAGTTTTCCCTGTATGTGAAATCAGAATACAAAATATCTAAATGTCGAATTCTGAATAATTACCCGATACGTACAAAGTCAAAATGTTTGAATGGATTAGTCCCAAATGTTCTCAAAGTTTTGATTTAAATTGTGTTAGTTATTCCGAATATTCATTACTTTTACTACCAATGTATGAGTTCAGTACCAGGCAAGGCTTAATAAAAAAATCAATAGAATAAAAATGACTTAGCATGAGGAACTCTCAACAATGGGACCTTTATTTTAGTTTTATTGTTTATGATGGAGCCTGCTACTATACCACTAGGTTTAGAAATTACCCAGAGGTACAACCAAAAATAACAAAGTTAAAAGTAAGTCCAGAGGGTTTAGTATAAACGTTAATTCTGTACATCCGGTATTGGTATCTTCACCAGCATAGCCATAGCCCCTTACGTCACTGATGTCTTCAAGGCACCCTCTCCAAAATTTGCAGAGATTGTAAGACAGGATCATCACTACTTCTACGGTACCCCCGTGCCGACACTTTCCAACCTGATGCATTTTATCGCGACGCCTTGTGACCTACCACCCGCCAAAAGTGATCCAGTTGCACCTACATTCATGACTAAACTAAAAAAACCACCACCACCACCACCACCACCTAACAGTTAGTTATAGGCCTATAGCCTAATATTATAACAGAGCATTCTGCATTTTGATGTACTTCCGACGACATATGTAACAGTCACTAACTTTACTCACATACTATTGGAGATCCCTATAAAATTGAATAACTTCATATAGACCACTCAATTTTTAAATTCTGTATTTAGCAACTATACCAGGTAATTAGCTGCCTGGCTAAACAGCTAATAGTAACCAACGTAAGTCTTGTTTGTTTCCTCCAACCATTCCTTACCAAATATTCTAGAAAATTCTATTGCACAAATAACAGGCAGTAATAGTCGATAATGAATAAAAGACATGACAGAAAATAACTGACTGACTTGATCCTTTTCTATATTTAACAGTAAACTTTTACACCCGAATATGTTGATGGTAATATTGAAAATAAAACTCGCAGATTTAAACTTAGGCAACCAATCGTACAGAATTGTTAAAAATAAAACTAACAACTCCATGTCTTTATAATTCAACTTTAATAATTATTGTTGCCCAGAAACGCAATGGCATAATTATAACAGAAATAATTGAAATGCATACTTTAAGTTAAAGCTCATCAGTTACAAACAGGAAGTACTTTATTGTGTGTGCAAGTGTGCTAACATACGCAATATGGCAACTGGGTTCATTTCCAAATGAAGTATTGTAAAATACTCATGCCGGCGTAGAACGTAGACATTACTTTAAAATAAGTAACAACTGAGTAGGGTTCTGGTAAAGCACATATTACTTATCAGAATTATTCAAAATCTTGCGAACATGATTCTACGATCTGTAATCATAACAATCAATTTTTTGCATCTGACTCGATACTTAATGTACCATGAACTTTTAACATAAAAAGTTTTCAGATAAATATCACAACACAGTTATAAATTTCTATTCATAAAAAATATTGTTACTAAGTATTTGCTATCATCTAGCTCAGTTGGTATTCGTTTTGTGCTATAACTTTTTCTTTTTCTTCTTCTCTACCCTTAATTATACTCCGCATATTTCTGAAACTTTAATAATATATGTACATTAACGTAAAGTGAAATGGGAGATAATTTTTTTGTCAAAATCGTTAATGTGATGGTTACCAAAACTTGCTCTAGTATTTTATAAACAATTTATGTAAGACTCATTTTTCTGCCGGTTCTTCATTTTCTGTCCTTTACAGACTCCTACATAACTTAGAATTTTAAAAAAATACATAATATTAATATACCTTTTAAAATGAACTGTTAACACCTAAATATCTTAATAAGTAATAATTTCTAGAATTCACTAGGACGCAATGTTCTTTGGTGAATTACACTCCATATTCGTCAACTATATAATATATTTTATTTTGAAAACTGGGCGTAATTTCGTGTGATCTTATTCTTGGACAAATAAATCCATCTCAGGCTTCAGAACCAATAACGGATGTTGATGCTTCCGTCACAAGCTTTACTCAGCTTTCCGCTGCTTGAGTTTGGCAAGGAAACCTAGACATCCAACTACCAACAGTTGTTTAAGTTCAATATCTTTATCAATAAAAAAGGCAGCTACATTTTTTCAAGTATATTTAGCTGAACCAGATACGAGTGTAACGTGGCTAAAATATACAAATCCGGCTTTTGGATAAAAGATATGTGTTCCTCGATGATATTTGACAAATTATTTCAATGTTTTGGGCATTCAAATACTCAGTCGATCGAGCAACAGTGTGAGCCCGAGCATTATCTTGATGCAAGATGATCCTTCCTCTTGGACCTTCTTCGCGAACATTTTGGAGAACTTGAGGCAAGCAAACTGTAGTGTACCATTCAGCATTAACAGTACGACGATTCTCCAGTGCTACAGTGGAAACATGTCCAGTAATTCCAAAAAATGTGGCAACCATCTTTTTGTTTCGGCTTTTTTCACGAACAACTTTTGTTGGAGCCGATTCGTTCTCATAGACCCAAACTGCCGACTGTTGATTTCTTTCGGGATCATAGCAGTATACCCACGTTGTATCCCCTATAATGATGTAGTACACCAAATGAGATACAGTTGAGTACTAACATATCAAATTACTTATTAGTAATCCTGAAATTGTTTCTTGAAAACCAAACTCTTCAAGTTAGACTAGGCTGTACACTGTACAGTATCTTCCAGTAAAGGAATATCAGCAGCAATTCCACAGGAGTCACTGATAGGTGCGGTACTGTACAATATTTTCATGCACGATATTCCCGTATTAAATAATTCACTAATAACAATTTAGGAAGATGTAGTGCAATAGTTAGTCAGCGAGTAAATATTGAAAGTGCTATGCCACAACTTCAACCAAGTATGAATGAGTTACGTGCTTGACTCAACCGCTGGTTCATATCTCTTAATCCAACTAAATGTCAAACAAAAGTATTGACTTTGAAACGTCCAACTATGCCCAGAAATATCTTAATAGATGGCCAACCCATTCAATGGAACCCACCGGATGACGGTGTGAAATGCCTGGGAATCTATCTGGACAAATCATGAAAGCTATACCTAAACAAAAATGTAAATGAATATCATGGCATATTAAACTTAAATTCACCCTTCTAGTATACAAATCGCTACTTCCACCTATTCTAACATATGCAAACACATTGTGGGCGCAGCCCCAAAACAACCATTAGAAAACTGCAAACATTTCAAAATAAAGTGTTAAGTATTGCAACAATCCGACGCCTAAAAGGGCAGAAGGAATGTATTGCAACAGACACCTCCTGGTTTATACGCAACACTCAACTGCACTACGAACTCGCAGTCCCAACAATAGATTCTTTCATCATAAATTGTACCACAGCATTTCAGAGAAAACTTAGCGAATGCCCCAGTACCATCAGGTACTCACTAGGTGAGAAAGCGATCCATAAGCGATGAAAACCAAAATTTATCCCAAGATTTAGCAAACACAACTGGATGAATAAGTTGAATTGAAGAAACATTTACATAATTATAAAAGGCTTAGTCAAGTAGTATACCTGACTCATATGTGTACTGTATTAAACAATCCTAACTTGTCTTTACAAGGTAAGGAAATTACTATATTTCATGTCCAAGATAAAGATAAACACCATATTGGCAAAGATGAAGTTATTGTAAAAGCGGGTTGGTAATGGAGAATTTAAAGCATTTCCAACTGTTCATGGATTGCTTGCAAGTTCAAATGGACAAATTGATGATATGAAAATCATCAAATATTATGCGGAGTTTACAAAGCTTGCAAATTAATCTTGCATAGAATTTGCCTAAATTGGATATTTATATTGAGTGGATAAGATACCGTTCTAATATTAACAAATCTTTGCCGAAGGGTGTGTCGCCAATAGAGTAAAACCACTTTTAAATTAAATGTATTGGAATAATCAGGAAATTCGCGAGGCTTAAAGCCAATAGAAAACATGCGGGACATTGTGAAGGCACGCATGGCAACGCTGGGTTGCGCAGCTAAAACGATAGAAAATGTAATCCAAGTGTCATTTAGGGACCTTCCACTGAAGGAAATGTGTGACAAACTAGCGGTTCAATGGCTAATTACTGAAAGATAGTAGATAAATTCATTACGTAGCTTTTGCTTCATTATTGTCCTGTTTGTCCCAACCACGTAATTTGCACAGTACTGTAGTATTACGCACGCTATAATTTCCACAGTGTAATTTATTTGTATCTGGCGTTAATGTAACATCTACTGTGTGCCATAATACTTTTCGTCAATGATCAGCTGCATTTTTAGTTTTGTCCTGTTCCATTATCTCGCGGTTTGGTATTGATAATTATCATCATCAACCATCCCTCGTTGATAACTGCTTTCCCTCATACCTTCCGTTTCTTATTGTTTCGACTACCTTCTTTGACATTACTGGCAAACCGTTCATGATCATTTTTCCAACGAGTAGGAGGTCGTCCTCTGCTACGTTTATCAACACGTGGTCTGTGATTAATAATTTCTAATTTCGTTAAAATAAGTGTACACGTATTAATCAAGATTACGAAATAGTTATTGTGCTGTTGTTCTAACCTTATAGACGACTACACAGATTTGGCGCTCTCGTATAATAGAAGAACCCGGTACACACTTTGTAGGAATATTTCTAGGTCTATTGTATTTGGAGATCCGAATTGTTCATTATTTTCAGTTTTTCAACTCTGTAATACTTAAGAAACACATTATTGAACTGGTCGATTTGGCTTATATCTTGATTTGTATCCGATATCTCACATATGAAGGCAGCCTTCTATTGCACATTTATTTGTAATACAATCAATTTATATATTTTATTAGTATATCGCGGTTCTAGTAGTTTCTACTACTTTTAATAAAGAAATCATTTGTAGCCGGCTTTATTGTTACATCTACTGTGTGTCAGAAAACTGCTACATTTTAATTTCGTCATGATCTACTGTATCTGCAGTTGATTTCGTTTGACATTGATAATTAATTTGACTGGAAATTTGACATTTATTTTAGTGGCCGTTCTTTCCTACACAGTTACTCCCAAACTACATTATTATATCAAGAGATCCAAAAAAAGCTGATCCCCAGTGGGCTGTGGAATGAAAAGTCACGTCTTTTCTAGACTAAAGGAATGTTTATAATGTCAATTTCAGGTGAGGTTGTGTTAGTTGTCAATTTTCGGTATGTAATAATTTCATTGGGATACCTCTCTCGGAATTCCACAAAACAAGGAGGAATCGAATAGGTCCATTCTCCGTCAACTTGAAAGCCGTTGCGAAAGTAAGATTCAATAATGAATGCTCTTTGAAATGTAGGAAAAATCATTTTAACAATCTGTCAGATTCGTATCAAAAAATAGATAACTAATTTATCTGACATCATAAACATTCCTTTAGTCTAGTAAAGACATGCCTTTTCATTCCACAGGCCGCCCACATACAATATGTTCGTACCTCTAACATTATCTTTTCTAGATACCTATATCGTTAACACACAATAGTTTTTATTTATAAGTTTATTTTACTCATAAAATCAGGCCACTAAATTCCAAAATAATTGTAAAAACGAAGATTATTCGAAGTATTGCTAGTTTTTCATACTTTGAATAGTTTATCGATTCCCCTAGATTTGTATATTAAGAAAATTAAGTGTATTTAATGTTGATTTTTCGATTTAAAAATAAGGAATGTAACTCATAGGAACTTATGTTTTAGAATACTGGTACAGTTGTCGACATATCAACCAGAATACAAGTGAATGCCTTATTGCAACCAATATCTGACATTCAGTAAGTATCTGCTACGATTTTATTCTGACTTATAAACTAACAACCTAGACTTCTATCTTATTCTTTTTAACACGTCCTCCAATGATAAACCAAGACAACAGAATAAAGGAGCAAACAGCTACTCATAGATCAAATGTTAGCTTAAAGTTATAATCAGTTTTATTACAAAACAAAATCAGTAATTCGCCATATCGTTGTGTCAACATCCATATTATACCGCCTTTGAAATCATTTAAGGTAGTGTTTACAATATAATAAAGAAACTTGTTGATTCTTTAACTGATTCGGCTTTGTTCGTTGTTTCAGAATGTTTAAAGAAGCCCCCAATATCATGTTTCCTATATTTTGGTATGAGCAGAAAGGGATGGTGTCTGATGATATAGCTTCACTTCTTGTCAGTTTAAGAAATGTATTAAATTAACTAAAGATGAGGTTCCTGTACACGCTAAATCACGGAATAATTTGATATATCTCTTGATACTAATAAATATTAATGATATTAATGTTACCTACATTTACATATTTTGAATAAAACTTATAAATTACTATTTGTGAGTCTTTTTCTAGATGATATTGTGATGAAATTTATAATTCATACATAATATTAGAAACGCATTTCTCGGGGCTTATAGATATAACTTCTCCCTGTGTGTGAAACCTGAATACAAAATATCTACATGTCGATTCTGATATAACTACCCGATTCCTACAAAATCAAAATGTTTGAATAGATTTGACCCAAATGTTCTCAAAGTTCTTCTTTAAATTGCGTTAGTTATTCGGAATATTCAATAGTTTTACTGCCAATGCGTGAGTTCAGTACCAAGAAACTCTAAAAAAACAGTAGAATAAAAAAAAGCCTAACGTGTGGTACTCTCAACAATGGGATTTCATTATTTTAGTTTTTGATAAAGCATGCTACTAGACCACTAAGTTTGGAAATTACCCAGAGGTACGACCAAAAATAACGAAGGTGAAAGTCCAAAGGCTTTAGTATGAACGTTAATTTTGCACATCCGGCATTGGTATCTTCACCAGCATAGTCATAGTCCCTGACGTCGCAGATCTCTTCAAGACACCCACTCCAAAATTTGCAGGGAGTGTACGAAAGGGTCAGAACTACCTCTGGGGTACCCCTGTCCCGACGCTCTCCAACCTGATGCGTTCTATCCCGGCACCCTGTGTCCTAACACCCGCCATAATTGATCCACCTGCTCCTACATTCATGACCAAACTACCACAACCTAAGAGTTAGTTGAGTAGCCAGTAACCTAGTATATCAGAGCATTCAGATTTTGATATATATCCCACGACAAAATTTGTCGTGGGAAGTATATCAAAATCATACATTTAATGTAACACCCACTTTACTCACATACTATTGGAGATCCCAATAAAATTGAATAACTCTGTATAAACCACTCAATGTTTTATTCTGTATTAAGCAACTATACCATGTAATTAGGTATCTGCCTAAACAGTTAATAGAAATGATCGTAAGTCTTGTTTATTTCATCCAACTATTTTTTACCAAATATTCTAAAAAATTCTATTGCACAAATAACAGGCAGTAATGTTCGATAATGCACAAAAAACATGACAGAAAATATCAGATTGACTTGATTCTATTTAAGTTTAACAGTAAATTTTTACACACGAATATGTTGATTGTAATATTGAAATCATAAAACCCGCAAAATTAAACTTAGGCAACCAATCGTACAGAATTGTTAAAAATGAAACTAACAACTCTATTTCTTTACAATTCAACTTTAATAAATGTTATTGTCCAAAAACGCAATGGGATAATTATAGCAAAAATAATTAAAATGCATACATTAAATCAAAGATCATGAGTTATAAACAGGAAATACTTAATTGGATATGTAAGTGTGGTGACATGTAGGATGTCAAGTAGAGTTCATTCCCAAGTGAAGTTAGTATTGTATCCGGTGTAGAATTTAGACATTTACTTTACTGAGTAGGGTTCTGGTAAAGCGCACATTACTTATCAGGATTATTCAAAATATTGCAAACATGATTCTACGATCTGTAGTCATAACAATCAATTTTTTGCTTCTAACACGATACTTAATGTACCATGAACGTTTAACATAAAAAGTTTTCAGATAAATATGACAACACAGTTCTACATTTCTGTTCATAAAAGATATTGTTACTAAATACATGATATCATTTAGCTCAGTTATTTGTTTTGTTCTGTCGTCCTTAATTTTCTTTGGAAAACTACATGTCTTCGCTTAATTCTATTCCTCATATTTCTGAAACTTCAAAACTTTAATTATATATCACTACGTATATGTACATTAGCGTGAAGTGAAAAGTGGAATAATTTTTTTTCTAAAATCGTTAATGTGATAGTTACCAAAACTTGCTTTAGCATTTTATAAACAATTTATGTAAGAATCATTTTTCTGTCAGTTCTTCATCTTCTGCCCTTTACGGACTCCTACTAACTACATAACTCCTACGTATATGTACATTAGCGTGAAGTGAAAAGTGGAATAATTTTTTTTCTAAAATCGTTAATGTGATAGTTACCAAAACTTGCTTTAGCATTTTATAAACAATTTATGTAAGAATCATTTTTCTGTCAGTTCTTCATCTTCTGCCCTTTACGGACTCCTACATAACTTAGAAATTAAAACAAATACATAATATTAATATAATATTTTAAAATAAACTGTTGATTCCGAAACAACATAATAACTAATAACTCCTAGAATTCACTAGGACGCAATGTTCTTTGGTGAATTACACTCCATATTCCTCAACTATATAATATTTTTTTGTTTGAAAACTGGGCAGTTTTACACATCTTTCCACTGCTTGAGTTTGGCAAGGAAACTGAAACATCTAACTACCAACAGTTATTTAAGGTCTATATCGTTATCAATAAAGAAGGTCGCTACATTTTTTGCAATATTTTTATCTGAACCAGATACAAGTATAATGATCCTGGCTTTTGGATAGCAGATATGTGTTCTTCGATGCTATTTGTCTCCTACTTTTCTTGAGTTTTGTCTTTTCTGTCGTCCAAGTAAATACCTTCTATTTCTACTGTGATTGCAGGAAAATCATGCCCGAGATTAGAACTATTTGCGTACTTTGCTTGTGTCAATAATTGTAGATGGGTCCGCCCCTATCTCTAAATCCATTTCAGAAGATATATTCTTGGTTAGTGCAGAAGATGCGTCAGTATAGGTATCATCATCCCTCACAGCAAGAGTGATTACGCATTTATATTTGTCAATTTGTTCATACTCCTGTTGTTTACTTTTTCCCTTCGTTTGATTTTCTGCTTTCGGTTACATAAATTTGTGACTACTGAAGCGCTCCTCCATATAACCTCAATTTGTTTGCGTACTAAACTACTCAAAAATGAATAGGGATATTGCAGTGTAAGACTTAAGTAAGCCTTAAAGGCAACACCAATTGCATTTATAATAAAAAACTACCGAAACAACAAAGTTACGTTTAAAGAAGAAATTTAACAATATTATAATGAAAATCGTTATAGTCTCCTTCCACTTAACTTAAATTTATTAAATTCTAATACCGCGTGGCACCTCCTCCAGCAGTAATAACTGCACATTGCTGGCTTACTCTCAATGCAATTATCAATATGTTTTTGTGGAATTTGATGCCACAGTACCGGCAATACATCCCTCAGCGGTTGCACAGTAGTAAGCCTTGGATTATGATGATCCAGCTGTCCCACAAAAGGTCCCATACATGCTCGATAGGGTTGAGGGCTGGAGATAGCGGAGGAAGAGCAAGATGGTTTATTTCCTCATCTCGAAGCATCTCTAAAACAACTCGAGCACAATGCGGCATTGTGCTGCCTTCAAGAAAAACAAAATATTCCCGTCCAACGGTTCAGAATATGGTCCATAATGATCTCTTGAGTATAACGTTAGCCTATGAGTGTACCATTAAAGACATGGGGGTCAGTAGGCCACCTTAAAAAAATTGTGCCCACACCATAAGACCACCACCACCAAAGGCAACGACTGGTTGGATATATTGAGGTAAGGTACGATGTCCGGCAGTACGATGTCCAGCAGTACGATATACTCTTTGACGCTGGCTTTCATTGCTGAGACAATATCTCGGTGTAACTTCTTGAAGCCTACATCTTGACCATTCCACCCGATGTATTCGTTGAGCCACAGTTCTTGCAGGACATCTCAGGGAATGGTATGAGGTATGTTCTACCTCAAACAATCGATTTCTCACAGTTTGGTCGGAGACTCCAATTCCTGTGGCATTCTGGAGCACTTGCTGTAGATGTCGAGCAGTTGAAAAGGGGTTTGATTTCTAGCATTAATTGCCAGAAGTCGATTCTCACGGGGTGTTGTGATTCGAATAGATCCACTTCCAGGCCTTCTTGCAGTCGTACCTGTTTCTCTAAGGTGCGAAAGGGCACGCGAAATTACGCTCTGCGTGGTTCCTAACATATCAGCAATGTCGATCTGGCGATATCCTCTTTGGTGCATAGCAAAGGCTAAATTTCGTTGTTCTATTGTTAAATGGTTTCTCTGCATTGCTGTTTATTATAAAAACACAAATGTAACACTCGAATAAAAACATAATGAACAAAAAAGATCTTAAGAAGACAGAAAAGATTATTCAATCAAACACACAAATTCGACTTGACACTAATACGGTTAAGCAATTGCAACTGGATTCGATTGTTTTTTTGTTTTTTACCAGCAGGCATAGCAATAATTAATAGACGACCATTAGCCGCCAAATACAAACACATATACTTTATATTACAATATCCTTAGTCATTTTTGAGTAGTTTATTTATGGTACTTCATATAAGGTAGGTTCTATGTGAGAGAAGTTTCTGTCCTTTGAGTCATACCTTATCCACAAATAACACTTTAACATATGTTGATAAGTTAGTAAAATTGCCACATTAAGTTTACAGGGTGCACAAAATATAGGGCACTCCACGTTTCGTCTGGTATGTTTATTTACACCCATTTTTATTAGAAAGTAATACACTTTTAAATGGAAGTTTTACAATAGTTGTACATGAAACAAAACACAAATCAACAGCAAATGATAAATAACGGTAACTGATGTATACACGCAATATGAAATGCGCGAACCTTTATTTCACAATGCTGATTGGCACTAATGCGGCGTCATCTCCCAATGGCTAGTTAATCTTATGGGTATATTCAGTACATGTACAGTTTGCTTCGATATGTCATCAGTATTTGAAATGGCTCAAAACACATAGAATGTTTCTATTAATAGTTTGGCAACAAAGTGTGTTCTTGTTCACAAATATGTAAAATATCAGAAATTGCCAGATTTGTAGAGGACGGAAGATATTGTTTAAATGACACAAAATTTTGCAAGAATATTACACGGAACAAAAAGCGACTTTTGCAAACTATTACAAATCAAACATCAATTTTAGATTTTTTTCGCTCCACCCCAATGCACATACGTATAGAAACTTCACAATCACTTAATTACAGTGAAAACCATATATTAAGATAATAATTTGAACTGATCTTTCACATTGTAGGTATAGTTGTAACAAAACCCCTTTACAAACTCTTTAAGTTAATTCAGTATTACACGATAAATAACAATCATTTTGTATTAAACTGTTTAAAAAATTAAAAATAATTTAAATCGCATACACCACAGTTACCCTAAATGCATACAGGCAATCTAGAATCTTATATAAAACTGTCGGATTTGCAATACATGTGGTCTACTGCGAGGTGGGAGTGGGTAATTAATCGTAGATGAAATAAAAGGCGCCAGAATCCAACATCAACGATACTGCAGTAATCTCAAAGACCTATCTCAATGGATTCAGATGAGGGCAAACTCTTATCTGGAAGCATAAACTTACAGGTTCCCTACATACAAAAGAATAAGGCAATAAAACACCAACGTAATGTGAATGTTGTATACAAATCTTGTATATTGTAAATAATATAACAATCATCAAAATAAATGTTGCAATACCCAAATGTGTAACCCCTCGTATAATATATTTAAATAAATGTCCAATAAATTATATAAATGACGCAATGGTCTATACTGTACAATCGTACGAAACAAAATGATAGTTATAATAAATAAGCAACAGTTTATAACATTAACCGTTTTAGACAACAGTGTCGCCAAAATATCAATTTGAAGGCAATTCTAATTCATCTAACTATCAATTAAAAACGAACTAATTATTGAACGGAACGCAATCTAGCAGACGTATCCCTACGTTGACATAAACTGACTCACAATTCACATTATCTAATCTGACATCGAATAGTGATAGTAATATTCCGGTAGCCGATTTATTAACGGCAAGTCTGGCGCTCATAAAAATCCAGTTAATGTAACGCGTAGCATACAAGACGGTAGCGCCAGACATTAAAGTTTAACGACAGCAAGAAGTCCACAGAATTGTCCATAAACCAAACAAAGAAAACAAATCCAAATTTACTATTGTCTAAAATACCGTTGCCGTGAATGGATTCACTGCCACCACTGCCCAATCCAAATTTGAAGTTATAATCAAAAACTGACATGTGCTGATAACAATAAACGCAAAGTAAGTACACAAAAGTGCAATGCACAGTAATAATAATATGTATAACATGCTGAAATAATATCACAAAGGTAAGCAATAAACATTCATATACGACAAATATCACATTCCACAAAATTACCCGAATTTAACTTTCAAATATAAATTTATGCATAAAAAATTAATGTTAACCACGATGTGGCCTGGAAACACGCCGGGCTGTTCATTTTGGTAAATAAGACAGCGAGATGAGACATATACGTAGATCTAACAAAAATGGAATGAGCAAACCTCTTTGAAGTGGCTCCGGGAATCAGGCATTCGATATTAAGGTTGCGGCAGGTGATGGCGGCAAGCAGGAGCTTCCGAATCCACCTCAGATAATGGATCCTGTATCCCAAAGTTATATAAATGATGCAGTATTTTTCTCGTTTGAAGATTTCGCAGCAGCGCGGACAAGGGCAGCAGTTCCACAAAGCTCAAAAATTACTTTAAGTGATCGTATTACACTCCACACATATACGTATACGAAGACGGCCAAGGCGCACAAATAGTAACTGCTGGATCAAAAACTGTCCAACTAGAGGTACAAACGGCATATGGAGAATTTGGCAGCAGTGTTGAATTAGTCCCGGTAATATGCAGTGCAGAAATCGTAAAAATCCAACAAATGGCACGTAAAAATATCAAATATAGGTAAGGATGCCCCAAATAATCCGAGAAACTTGAAATTCATCAAAATGTCGGAACATGTTCTTCACACTAACAGTCAAGGGACAACCAAGACACAAAACGCAGTCCTCTTATACTCGCAATTCCTCAAAAATCCCCAACTCCCCCAAATTGAAACAAGAACTAGAAAAGCTAAAACATAAGGCCAAAATTCGTGCTCATAAAGAACCGTATGCAATCGACTATACTCCCAAGCATCGAGGACAGCTAACAGAAAATTGACCCATAATAGCGGCTCGATCCACTTCCATACGCTTTATAATTGATTCACCAAATTCACGTTTTTCTCCTTTTTCGGGGTGTATTTATCCACAGCCGGTTATTGATCTTTCCCAATATTTTCAATATAGGTCTATCCTATCCTCAATCTTCCCATGTCAGGCGTATAGCTGCAAACCAAGAGGAAGAAGAGATGTGAGACGCCCTCGGAGACGATGGACGTCGGTACAGGCAATTATGCCTAATCCATGACAGGACGACGACGACGACCTATCCTCAATCCTAATTCTGTTCCTTAAGGAGGCACAAAGCATTGTTCGTTCCACAGACGTCTACATCACTTTTAATTTACTAGCGTTTCTTTATCGTTAAGGCACGCATCGAAAACCTTCTATTTCAAATTTATAGGAATTGTGTTGTTGCTGAGCGTAATATCCCAAATGCTGCTCAGGAAAGTCTTACTCGTCTGATGATTTCGTTAGACAGATGTTTCTTTTCGAGTACTACAGTGTGTCCCAGGTGGTTACAATCAGCGACGTTGTCTACATTATGATATTCTACAGCTTTTCATTTGTAATCTCACCTGCTTTGCTTTATCATTAAGTTCTTATAACGTCAATCTGACCTCAGCTATGTCTTTCGATATCATCTGCTATCCCAAGATGACTTAAACATGTCTCATCAATTATTTTAATACCCATATTTTCCCATGAAAGCTGTTTAAAAAGTCTTCAAGCGCTAGAGAGAAAATTTTGGGTCATATAGTATCTCTTGGACGCATTATATATATTATATATATATATATATATATATATATATATAT
>JABXWE010043975.1:0-11667 GCA_014611495.1 Limonius californicus | reverse complement strand
ATATTCTGAAGTATAGAAACATAAAGGAAGCCACGAAACCCTGAGATAAGAAGTAAAAGCCGAGGTATTATAGCAAGGAGTGTGAACATTGATTTATAAGTTGCAAATCACTAGTACAATTTACCAAAAGGGACCGGTATATAGCAATATTATATTTTGTGGGATCTGACTTTGTTTTTATTCCCTACGATTTCTACGCTCACAATAATTTGGTGGAGGAATAATGGACAAAAGTTTCAATTAATACCAATTTAATGATTTGCACCCTTTACAATAATACCTGCTTGAAGAACGCCAGAGAATATTCATAATGCCGTCGAATTTTCTGGACCATATACCAATGCACGGGATATTTGGAGGAGTGTTCAAATGTAAGTAGGAATGTTTTATACCCATCTGAAGCCAATTCCAGAAATTAGAAGTAATTAATGATTGCTCTCACACGTTAACGTAGGCATGATAGTTTCTTCACTATAATACTATTTTGAGAGTTACGGTTACGTTGTCGGAAAGTTCTGTTTATTGTAGCGTCGAACAACACATAATACTCAGTATAGGCGTTTTGAAATTCTTATAAGGTATGAGCACAATAAGGCGATCAGTGGGTGTATGAGTGGTCGAATTCTTTTAAATGCCTTTCAAGAGGCTCATGTAGGATGAGCTGCAACTACGGTATATCGTGAAAATGAAGAAAAAGTTAATGCCCTTATTCAGCAAAACAGACAAGTAATAGTTTGTCAAATTTCTTAAACTTTAGAAAGTAGTGTCGGTGTTGAAGACATCATAAAAAACAATCTAAAGCATCTTGAAATGAGTGACGCACTAGTTGATCGAAGAACGCAAATTATATCGTTTGCAAATTGCTTCTTCTTTACTACGGCGATATGAGAGCAAGAAAAATAATGTCTGAATTCCACTGGGACAATTGATGGAACTTGAATAAATCAATTTACTTTTGAGTCAGAACGCGTAAGCATGCAGTGGTGTCACACTATATCTTCAAAGCTAAAGAAAGCGAAAACTGTGTCGCCAGTTGGTAATTTGATGGCAACATTTTTTGGGATTCTCAAAGGGAGCTCTTTGTTAATTTTTACAGAACGTCATACAATGAACGCATACTATTATTCGACATTTTGGCGTGATAGAGTTAAGCAGGCGATTAGGAACAAACAGAAGACGAGGTAAAATTCTGTTTGCTGTCTCAGAGACAATGCTCTCCCTTATACCACTGCAAGAACAATTTAAACCATAAACAAACTTCAGTGATACCTCCTTCAGCATGCAGCATATAGTCCTGCTCTTGATATCTCCGATTATTATTTGTTTGGTGCCCTTAAAACGACATTATCGAAGGTGTTCATGAGTGGAAAGACTTCTTCCAGGAAGGTATTAGAAAGCTTCCAGATCGATGGCGCAAGTGCTAGGCAGAGAGATTATATCAAAAAGGAATATAGTTTTCATTGTTGTAATATTGTAATACTCTTTCAATGTGAACATTTCTCGTATATATTGCTGGGTTTTATGTCTCCAGGATACTTTAGCTCCTAATATTATGTAATTGTTAATAGCTCTTGTTTGCTTTGTATTTTCAAGAAGACATTAATTCATACCTTTAACTTTAAATAAGAATTCAAGACATCTTCGCTGTTTTGGTGGCAGCTGTCCTATAAGTAGAACTTAAGGGTTAAGATTTGCACAATGTATTTGTTGATGTTGATGTCTACAGTAAATTGTAAATTTACCACATCGAGGACTTAAATAATAAAATTAATAGAAAATTATGGAGACTAAGTTAGAATAAATTCGTGTAACTTCGTAAATGTTTGATGTATGCAATTTGGCAGAGGACAGTAACTGTGTTATTTAGTGCTGTATTATTGAACAGCTATAGGCGATAATATTAAAAAATGAGCCAACAAATGTTTGATAATTATTCAGTTTATTATATGTATTGAATAGTATTAAATAGTAGTAGATATGTTTCAAGCGAAATAATTTTGCAATAAAAGAATCAGCCTGGTAATATAAAATTAACGTCACCTCCTACACAGACAAACCTCTAAATACCGTTCCACGTGCCTTCTTAGGGCATCGATTTGAACGCTCGTAAGCAAACTGTATCCGATATAAAAGGCAATACCTTTAGGATACGACCAGATAGATTGGTAACAAATTTTTAATGTTGTTCTGTTTTATAGAAGTTAGATTCATATCGACATTAGGGCTGAGCACCTTATATACAGGGTGTTTAAAAAATTCGTTCAGATATTTCACCCACTTATAGATCTTGTCAATACAAACAAAAAAGTCGTAATAAACATGGGTTATAAAATCAACCGTTTTCAAAATACAGCCAAATTATTTACCCAAGATAGAAGTGCAGAATCATATTTATCACGTCTGCTATGGAAGTAGATAAAACAACATTTGTTTGAGTTTATGCAAGTATCAATATTGTTATTATTGTTGCTGGAGTATGTATACCAACGCGGAAATTGCAGATATGCATTTCATGCATGGTAAGGCCAATGGTAGTTGGGATGCCGAAGCATTTCCGAACCGGGCACTTCTGTGTGACAAATTTTTAACAAATTTGCATCAACATTTATCCGATGCTGACGCATTTAAATCACGAAATGGTGGTGGTGGTCGGCCTAGATCAGCTTCTTCTCCGGAAGCGGAACTTAACATTTTAAGGAGGATTGAAGAAAGTCTAGGTACCAGTACTAGAAGACTTTCTGCCGAAACAAATATTAATGCTTCCCTAATTTGGAGAATGCTACGTGAGGAACAATTATACCCATACCATACTCCAAGGGTACAAGCTCTTATTGTGCCCGATTATGCTGCACATCTGGTGTTTTGCCGATAGGCACTGACAAGAGCTACGGAAAACGCAAACTTTGTTAGTGAAGTCTTATTTACTGACGGAGCTATTTTCACAAGAAATGGCATTTTTTAATTTCCACAACAGCCATGTTTGGTCAGATGGAAACCCTTATGCTATCCTTGAATAGAATCATCAACAACAATTTTCAATTAACATTTGGTTGGGTTTTTTAGAGACTATATGATAGGACCTTTTTTCCTTCCGGACCGTTTGACTGGCTAATTGTATCTTGACTTTTTGCGTAATGCTTTTCCACTTTGTTAGAAGATGTACCCCTTATTCTTGGAATGAATATGTGTTTGATGCACGATGGGGCTCCTGCACATTTTTCAATCATGGTCAGATATTTCCTAAACGAAAGTTACAACGGCAGGTGGATAGGGCGAGGGGGTCGAGTTGTGTGGCAAATTAGATCTCCTGACCTCAATCCACTCGACTTCTGTATTTGTGGATATTTAAAGTCGGTAGTTTACTCAAGCCCTGTAAAGAATTTAAACGAATTGCGAGAAAGTATAGAACATGCCTGCCGTACTGTTCGTATGAATCCGGGAATCTTTGAAAGAATGCGGCGTTCATTCTTACGGAGATGCGAAGGATGTGTGCAAATGAATGGAGGACATGTAGAACATCTACTTTAACTATTTGTTGATTATATCGTATGCGGGCAATTCTCACATTTTGTAAATTATATCGAAATAATAGCTTCCTACCTATCCATTAGATACTTTATGTATGTATGTACAAAGAACTCTTTGCGATTGGTAAAGCAGTTTAAAACTGTTTCAGCCTGTGTTAAGTTTATGTTTCAGAACAGTTTCCCAGATGGAGGGCACCTACAGCTGTAGTTAAATTGGCAAAGGGAATAAATCTATTCTACTACCACTTCCATTTTGAGATAACTGTTGTAAAAAATATATGGTAAAGTACACTGGAATCTAATGAATATTTATATTAATTTAGGTTTGCTTTTTCATTGTTAAGTGGATTGAAATACAACAATTTAAAGAAAATGAGAGTGTGTTACTTTACGAATTACATTACATTACTTTAATGTTTACGTATAATGAAGGTTGAGCATCTATAAAACATACTTTGTACGATAATTTACATAGCATATTTTGTAAAATAACTAATGCTTGTATATATATTTGAACAAAAAATATGAGAGTTAACTTAAATTTGACCATGTGTTTATTCATTAATTTTCATCATTTCGCTTTAGTGTTGATTTTAATTTAGAGCATATTTTCTACAAATGAAACAGTGTAATAGCTCTATCAAATATAAGTTAAAATTGTTTACATATTCAATTACATATATGGCGTGTTGATAAAAAAGAGAACAAATTCGATAAGACTTTAACTCCTTATTTCATTTTGTAGTTTTTGTATAGATTATTGTTCTATTGGTAAGCACATAACAATTTAGTACAAAAAGAATTGTTTCTGGATATTAAAATAAAATACATGGAAGCAGCGTAAAAATAAATTTTCATCGAATGATTCCAATAACATTACGAAACATTACAAACATTAGAAAATGATGTATCTTAGGAGCTAGATTGTTAAAATATTTTCATGAAAAAAATTTTTTTTGACAGTGTTTATACGTAGGAAGCCCTGCCTATTACAATCTGTCCAAAAATAATTGTTTTAATAATTCAAACAACTGAGGTGTCAAGCTGATTCGTCTTAACACACTTACCCTTTACTATGCAGTGGCAAATTTTAATATTTTTAATGTATGTATATATGTTTTTTGTAAAATGTACTTATTTTTGTTTGTATTATGATGTTGCTATGGTTATTTGTTAAAAAAAGAAAAAAAAACAAGGAGGACTTGCCATGAAAATCTCAACGCGAACAGACGCTCGTCTGGCGAGTCAATTAAATTGTAAAGTTTTTTTGCTAGGAACACTTGTTCCATCCAAAGTCCGTCACTTAGACTTTCGCTTTGAAGTTCAAGATCAACAGGATGCAAGAGTGCCATCCTGAATTAATCTAGTGAATTTTATTAACACCAGAAGAAAATCACCAAGTGCTTCTATGGGGTAATAATGTTTGATTGGTCTAAAAATGGATGGAGAGGAAGCGATTATATGCATTTATTGTACAGAGCCTTAAGAGAGCCTTTTGGGGTCTGGAATGCGGGGAGGCTATGTTGCTTAGGACCGGCAGCCATTATGTTGGGATGGACTTAATCGTGCATGTTATAATCCACATGGCTTGGTTCAGTTGGACATCCACTTTTTGGACATGGCACTGTTGATCCAGATCTGCGAGTAATACTCTCTCGTAGAGTACCAACAGCAAATGTACTAGCTCGTAGGATATCCAAACTTGCATCCCACGTTGTGTTCGTTAATTTATGAACCAGGTTGACCTTTTCTTTTACTTTAGCTGACACGTGCTTCAAGAGGTGACCGAGGAAGGTGGCTCAGCGGTAGAGGGTTTACTTTTCATTCAGCAACTCTTGAGTTTGAACCCCTGGGCCGTCTGTCCTTACTAGAATTTTTTGGAGTTTTTCTAGGTCATACAGGTAAATGCTGATAGCGAACATCCAACTACACTTAAAAACGAAGATCTACAATGAATGTATACTACCAGTGACGGCATTAGCCTGTGAAACTTGGACCTTTACCCAGAAAAACATAAACAAGCTACGTGTTCACCAACGAGTAGTCGAGCGCCGAATATTAAATATATCCTCAAGAGATCACAAAACTAAGAAGTGGATTTGATGTAAGACCAAGGTGGATGATATTATCCAACGAATAACCACATTTAAATGGAACTGAGCGGGACCCGCAGCAAAGAAGCAAGAAGGATGGTGCACCAAAGTCATCAAATGGCGGCCCTGGGGGAACACCGGAATATAGGTAGAACCTTCCAATTTTGGGCAGACGATATCAAAAAACAAGGGAATGCTATGGTATAGAAAAGCAGAAGACCGAAACGAATGGCGTAATATAATACGACTATACTCGCAAAGGGGCAGAAGAGGGCTTGTAAAGAAAGAAGAAGGGGTAAATGCTGGGACAGTTTCATCCACGAAATTCCATTATCCAATTTTCCTTGTCTTTCCCATCCTTACATTTCCGTTACTGGCTGAAGAGTGGCTTAAGTTTCCGGTGCGCAACCCAACTAACCCTATAGTGGCCTGCCCCATTGTGGGGAATGACTCTCCGTTCATTTTCCTTCCAAGTGATGGCTATATGATAACGATTGGCCCAGGGTCACCGAAGGTAGGTAGCTGATTGAGTATGCGATTAAGGTGGAAGGCACTAACTTCTGTTTTATTGGGGTTTGGTGGTAGACCCCATGACACCAAGTACTTACTCTGCGTTTCTAAATCTTCATTTAAATTCTCTTCTGCACCAGGTAAGGTGCGTTGTGTACCTGCGTACCTGAATTTCTGAGCCGTTGTTTGAGGGACGTCTGAAGTGTAGATATTAAATAGCAGAGAAACAAATACTGAACCTTGAACGAGACGTTTTTGTAACAATCTGAACTTACTTTTAGCATTTTTAGGTATACTTGGTATAATCTGCCACACAACATTTGATTGACTACGTGGACTAATTTTGCATGGGATAAATTGGTAAAGCTTCAGCAGGAGACCTTCCCTTCAGCCTGTGTCATATGTGGCTGTTAGGTAAATGAATGCAACTGCGGTTTCCTTGTTGGTTTGGAATGCATTTTCTGTATCAGTCGTAAGGAACTGCTATATAGGAACGGTTTCGTCTTGTTCAGGCATTATGCGGTTATATATCAGCCTTTCCAGTAATTTGTTTCAGATACTAAGGAGAACCATTGGTCGGTAGCTCTCCGCTAAGTCTGGATTTTCCCTTGTTTTGAAACTGCAATGATTTTACTTTTCTTGAAGGCTTCTGGAATGACTTCTGTTCTGATAATATTGTTATAGAAATCGTGTAACCATGTTCGTACTGTCAGTCCAGTATGTTACTGTTGGTTAAGCGGAGTTGTTTTCGAACCTTGCGTACGTTTTATGCGATCTATTACTATCCTGGATGTTTGCAGGATACGGGAGGCAGTGCGGTCTGGTGGTGGAGTCTTTCTGGCGTTTCATATGATTATTTTTGCTTCTAGGCGCCTTATAAGTGCCCATGCGTCTATACTACTATGGGTAAGTTCAGATTTTTAATGGTGTTTTTCCAGTTCTCGGTTCTTGCCTCCCCAAGAACTCTGAGCAAGAAATCTGCTACATGTGAGTTACCGATTGTCTTGTATTCGTTGTATAGCTGTTCACAGTGATTGATCCAACATGGCGTGTATGTGTATTGGCAACCTCTTGGTATGTGCTTTTTAACCGTTTCTATAATAAGTTTTGCGATTTTTTGCGTTGTCGAAATTGTCTGTCTTCGGTTTCTATCCGTCTAATGCACCAGTCCAATTTCTACTTGTACGATTTCCAGTTGACTTTTCTATGGTTCCATCTTGGTTTTGGGATGAACTTAATCACTGGGATCTGATTTCCGACTTCCACAATTATCGCGCGATATTGGGAGTGCGGGAAGTCACTCAGCACTTCTCTGGTCACCATTAATGATTGTTGGTGTTGGTTGCAACTGGCTAAAGTTAAATCAGGGTTGTATTCACGTCTTCATCTTGTAGATCGAAAGGTTCGTTTTTGCTGCGCATCGTGATTTAGATTAAATTTATTATGATCCATACAGTGGGCAAGTTTTTAGCAATTGGGATTTATGTGCCCGTAACCCCACTGATGTTGAAAAACTGGAAGTACGACAACTGTTCACTGAACTAGAGACGCTTTATAAATGTTGACCACTGTGCTTTCTGCTGTTTGAACTGCCAGAATAAATATGTCTAAGTCCATTGATGGATTGTGGAATAATTTTTCATGTTATGTTTAACATATGTAGCGATACCATAACGTTAGTGCCTTATCGATACTATTAGTGAATTACCAGGTATTTATCCGCGTGTATGTAGTCATTCGTGTTGGCCTCCTGGAGGGTATCCACATCGACGTTGAGTTCTCTGAGCAGCTTGCCCAAATATTGACCTTTATTGCGACTGATACCTTCTACGTTTAGTTGACATATCCTCATAGTGGGAGTAATTGTCAGATAATTCTGAGAAGAACTGTTTCCTAAAGTCGAGTTTGCACTCATTGCTAAGGCCGGGAGATATGGATCTTGTACATAGTCTGACAGTTCAAGTATGGCTGTTCGTTTAGCATTATCCAGGGGGAACGTGTAAAATTGTTTCGGAGGGCACGTAAAGCCGTCGGTCCCGGTGGTCATACGAACATCATTAACAATCGTAAACTATGTAGGGGAAATTGTCTCTCTAGTTGGCAGGCTAGCTCAGCTTCCTGCACGTCATAAGTGGAAAAAGGACTCACAAAACCTGCTCATTGTAGTTAATTAACAGACCATTGGCCTAAACATAGAAGAAGAAAGTAAATATCAAAATTAAAGTAAATGAAGGACAGTTTCCATACGGTAATCGCATATGTTCGTTCTTATACGATTTTGGCGTAATTTGAATAACATCCTGCTGGAACTGACAAATATTTTGTAACTGGAAGTTGTAGAGAGGTCACCAAAAAATGTAAGATTTGCTATTTCGGAACGATATCGATAGTATCATTCGCTCAAGAACAACAGATTAAATTTGCAATGCAAATCAAGCAATGGGATAGGTTTTCTGACAACTGTATACTTCTCGAGATACTACAGCTGTTATATACTTTACCAACATCGTGTATCCATTGTTCAAAAACGTAAAGCAAAATACTTCTAAATATAAATTATTTATTCAAATGCTTGTTAAATGGTAAACATAAATTTCCATAGCTTTATGGTTTCCGATATACGGAATGTGTACCATAGTTTACCAACACACTGTGTGTATATAAATTTGAAAACTCATTTATTTACATCTTCCCTTATAATAAACATAAAAAGGAAATATTTTCACATATTTGATACAGTCATCATACATTTTCCTGTTGGGCCTCGCTTCTGTTAAATATAAAAGATATCAGAATTCCTAAAATGTGACACACTTTTCCAATATATTTTAGCATAAGTGACACCTTTCTCTGCAGGGCATATCGGGAACTCTATACTTCATGTCGTAGAACATCCAGGAAGATTCTTATCGATACGCATTTCACTTTTTCAGCGCTTCAACTGCTTGTTTTCGAGGAGCACTGCGTTGTTTTTCGCCTCGCGCGCGTTCTATTTCTCGCGGGATGAACTGCTTGCAGGGGAATGAAATAACTGACACTGACAAATATACAAATGAGAGTTGATATCCTCCTCTATAGATATTCCCTATTTGAGATATTGCTGCTGTACACTTTTCAATAATGTCTAATGGAAATATGCCTTTCTTTGTTTCTAAGCGGTGCTGCGTGGAAAAGCCCGGTTTACATTGACAGATTGCTTTTAGTTTTTTTTTAGGAATAGAAAAAAATTAAGATGTTGTCAACAAATAGTTAATTCACAGAAAACGATTATTTAAGTTTTCCATAAGGGTAGGGGAGAAGAAAAAATTCTTGTGCTAATAGGATACAAAATGAGAGCGCAATGGTTTCCAGTAAAATCATATTTGCACACTTCCTCTGAGAAAATGGCTATTAGTTTACATCAGAAATTCTTAATTTTATTTGTATTTAAGAATAGAGAAGCAACCTAAAAATTGTGACTGGCGAAAAGCATACATGATTGCATCAAGTATAGACATGCGTTCTAATTTCTCTCGCCTATTATTATCAGAAATTTGCAATTATAATTAAATAATAATTATACGATAGTTTGGAGAAAATTACTGATACATTTATCATCTGCGCCTGGAGTTTTATATTTTGTTTAAAGTATATAAGAATATACACAAAATAGTAAACTAACCTAGAAATTCTGACAAGCTAGAAGCATATATGTCTGCTTCCATTTTCTATTACCTGTTATTATTAAAATACTCAATTTATAATTAAATAGTTATACGATGTGTTAGCGAAAATTGTCATTTGATTTTATTTGCAGTATAAAAAAATATACGGAAAATAGAGACCTAACCTGGAAATTGTGATAGGCGAATAGCATATGTGTCTGTATCAAGCTTAGACAGACGGATTAATTTGTATTGTCGGATATTATTAATATATAATATATAAAAATATTAAACTATACTTATATAATGGTAGGATGTGTTGGTGAAAACTGTGAATTACCTTACAGTCTACATCAGGAGTTTTATATTTTACGCGCATTGTTTAATAATATACACAAAATAGAGAACTAACCTAGAAATTGTGACAGGCGAATAGCATAAGTGTCTGCATTAAATTTATACATGCAGAATATTTATTGCTTGTTGGTATTAAAAATATATTATTATGATGTTTTATTGAGGGATCTACATATGATCCCCACGTTGAAGGGGCAAAAAAATATTATGTTCAAAAAAGGGGGAATGTTGCCTTACTTGCGCCTGGAATAAAGATTATCTCCCTTTCATATGAAAGGAATCTATTACAATAATATTACATAAGTTGTTGAAACAACACAAAAGGCACACTTCAAACATAAACTTTAAAGGAACGCTAATCTCAGGGTTTATAATATAAATTTGGTAGCTCCTGTATAACCTTTAAATTCGTGCACTGGTTAACTGAACAAGGCGAAGGAGTCAAGGTAGTAAACATAAACTTCTAGAATATGCATGCAACAAAGAAATGAATTAAATGTTACCAAATTATTTAAGTTTTGTTCTTTTAAAACCTTAAATAACGTTAATAATTTAATGAAAAAGTTACATGAAATAAATAGTAAGGTGTAATTCAACGAAGTACTCAAACGGACCCACCTTTTCATATAGAAGTACTTGCTTATTTTCTTCTGGTGATGGTAAAATTCACTAGATGAAATTAAGATGGCACTCATGCGTCCTGTTGGGTTTGAAATTCAAAATGAAAGTCCATCACTTGTTGCTTTTGTCTAAGCTCCTCGCAGAAAATCTTTGGACAGAGTATCTTCGTGTTCGTAAAATCCTTTCATACGATAATTAATCCAAATATTATTTACTGTTTATTATTTTACATGTTCAATTATACCAATAAACTCATAAATACGTTGCACCTTTATATTTACTTCTTAAATTTTTAACCCCAGACTTGCTTCACTTTTCGAATTGTTGTTGATACGATATTACTTATCTGTTATAATTTATTTTAAATTAAATTCTATTGCTATTCCAGTTGCAGTTCCAGAATATGATGCGAATATCTTCCAAATATTAAACTTTCGTAAACTTGCAGATGATTCGTAACCTTGAAGTTTGATGACGTTTTAAACATCAAATGCAGATACAAACTCGTAAGCCTACTAACGCTTCTTTAATACTCCGCCCTTAATACTTGATTTTCAGGTAATTTATCGGATTTTATCAATTTTTACACAGATAAGTAACAAATAACGCTGATTTGAACCGTAACACTTAATAACAGTTTTATTCAAACAGGATATAATAAACACACAAAATTGCAATTTTTAATTGACTTGCCAGACGAGCGTTTGTTCTCCTTGAGATTTTCATGGTCCTCATTGATTTTCTTCCCTTTTTTAACAATAGCCATAGCAGCATCATAATACAAACAAAAATAAGTACATTTTACAAAAAATATGACTTGCTCAGCCAATGAGAAATCAGAATGAAGTTAACACAAATTAACCAAATGTTAAATATTTAAATATCTTCCTGAAAATATCATTTACATCAAAACTG
>JABXWE010043962.1:0-10851 GCA_014611495.1 Limonius californicus | reverse complement strand
CATAACCATGGACGGCTCGTAAACCTCAATAAGCGTCTGTATTTGTTCAAAATGGGCCAACAAACTTTGAATATTTAAGTAGAGTAACTCTTTTTGTGTGCAGGATTTGTTTATTCTAAAAAATTCACTTTGCTTCTCTCAATTTCCAGCTTTCGTTTATACACAGGGCATTCTGTATCCCAAGCTTCGTGTTGTATGTTAATCTTCAATTTTAATTTGTTTACCGCTTCCTTACAGTTCACGCATTTGATGTCCTCCTTTTCTGCTTTGCAATCATTTATGCTATGTGAGCCAGCACATTTGGGGCAGGTCAGTTCTTTTCTGCATTCGCTGGCTTTGTGATTAAAGCCGTTGCATTTATAACATCTGGTAACTGTGATAGCATCAAATACCTTACATCTGTCCCATTCGATGTTCACTTTTCCCTCCTGTAGTTATCATGTGTTATTTCATTCATCGAGTATTGAGTAATGAGTTCTTAATAAGTAAACAGTTGTACAATTTGGTGGGAAGTGTAGTAGCAGCACTATAAATAAACTTTGAATGTGAATTGTGATTCCAGTTCGCCTTTTCCTTTCGGCGCCAACAATGGTAGTAATAAATATTAATAGTATTGTGTTTTGATAAATAAAAAGTTAAGTACTTACCCATTGTGGTCGCACCGTGGATTCATTGTCAGCATCACATGGATATCAGGAAACCTTTTCAAGAAGGTAAGTTAAGTTACATTATCAACTTTACTCATAGCGTTTTTTATGGGGGCAACCAATTAATTTGTCACATATAAATGGGACTTTTCTCTGTTTTCAAAGAGAGAATGCTCGCTCCAAATATGCACAAGAATTTTTGATACAGTTAACCGGTACCTCCTGGATGATCTTTTTTACATCTACCGTTATGTGAATATACATAGAAACATAGGTGCCTGATACATGGGGTCATCTCATCTCATGGCTCATGAGACATCTTTCTGATAACCTACCGTAACTGAATTTTCATTCCATCCCTAAATAAACTGGAAGTAAATTTTGTGCGTCTATTTCTTTAGGGATTGCTACTCATAAGAGGAAAACGGGTCGAGACAGTAGCAGTGAAAGCGATGATTTCCATGCCAAAACTAGAGTGCAACGATCATCTAAAGGTGGCATAGGACAACCATCAAATTCTCCAGTAGCACCTGTGAACATAGCTACCCTTGTCTATTATTCTCCATCTACGTCTGAACGAGCCTGTGCGGTCAGTCCAGAAATTACAACGAATGATGGCTGCCACGAAAAGAATCTGGGTTGTTATGTTGGGCTAGGTATCCAGCCATCGCTATCAGCGGAAAAGCAGAAGAAGTTACAAAATCCCTGGGTTCCACCAACGAAATAACGATTTTGAAACTGATGCAAGCCATTTGCGAAGAAAATTCAATCATGCATGGTTAAATCAATCTGCACCGTGGTTACTATAATCCAAGCGACTAAAAGGTACTCTTTTCAAGTAATGTGTACTGTTCCCTCCTGTTACGGGCACTGTTTGGCGAGTCTTGGGATCATTTATGATCAGGCCATTCACAAAATTCAAGAAAATGCACGAAGACTGCCGAAAACATATTACCATCAACCTCCACCTAACTGCAACAGCTGCTGCGAAGGCTTCTCTCGGAAATGTACCGGAGGACGTCCAACTGCAAAGTGATCACCAAAAAGCAGTCGAAGAAAACCGGCAAATAATGTCATCGATTATTTCCTGTATAGTAGGTATTTTGCGGCACACATGATATGCCTGTTGGAAAAGAAGGGGGTGGAAGTGTTTTACTAGAATTATTCAATTTACGAATCAGTTCTGGCGACAAAAAATTGAAGACTCATCTGGAAAAGTATGGCCGCAATGCATTTTACATATCGCCAAAAATACGAAACGTATTAATAGGTTTATGTGGCGAAGTTATTAGGGAGAATGTAATAAGTGATATTTAAAAAAACGATGGCTTACGCAGTCTTAGCTGATGTAACAGCGGACATAACTGGGAAAGAACAACTATCAATGGGCTTGCGGTTCTACGACAAAGGCAAAGGGAAAATCCGAGAAGAATTTGTGGGTTTTGTTGAATTAAAAGCACAAGATGCCTCATCAATGGCCGAAGCAATTGATAATTTTTTGGTTAGCTATAATCTTCCACCAGAATATTGTGTAAGATTTGATTTCGATGGCTGCTCTACAATGCCAGACAAAGAGGGCGGTGTACAAGCGATTTTAAGGAAGAAGAAATATTCTCGAGCATTATTTTTTCATCGCTTAAACCACAAACTCAATCTTGTGGTGAATGAAGCAAACACGGCACCGAAAATTAGAAATACTGTTGCCACTATAAAGGATACAATAAACTTTTTCGGGGAATCGACTGCTCGTAGGAATTGCGCTCCCAACCTATCACGAATGTGTGCGACGAGATGGCCAGAGAAATATAAATCTATTCGATAATTTTCTTAAAATTTTCCAGAGCTTTAAAAGCGCTAGAAAAATTACCCACAGGGGGAACTTATGCCACAAGAAAATCTGCATATCAGTTGCATACAGCGGTTACGAAACCATTGTTCATCGTTGCCTTAATTACAATAGCAAAATACTCGGTAGTGTTGGAACCAGTGGTTAACGCCTTGCAAGCAAAGACCATGGATTCGAGAACATATTATAGAAATTCTTGGCATATTCAAAAATGACCATAAAGACGCAGACCGAATCACTGACGAATTGCTTAAAAAAGCACAAGACATTGCAATGGAATTGGAAATAGAAACTTCTGTTCCACGTCTTGCTCAAAAGGAAAAACACACAGTGCAATCCTCCATCAGACAATGATAATGGCTACTGCCGACGTTCACTAATTATACCATATCTTGATTCGCTTACGTCGTCGTTCAATATTCGATTTTCCCAAGAAAATACCCCAGCTTTTGCGTTAACAAAACTACATCCTTTATACATGACCAAAATTAGTGTTACAGATTTACACAAGAACACAGAATTGTTTAAAAATTTTGATGAGTTGGATGGTGTCACCAGACAGCTGGACTTTTGGTATAATTTTTGGATGAAAAATAATTTACCTGAAGACCAATTAAGGGATACAGAAGTCGTTGACCTGTTTAAGGAAAGCAATATTTTTTCCCAGCCATGAGAAAAGCATTTTTAATTTTGAACACTTTCCCATGCAATACAGCGATCGTAAAACGATCCTTCAGTACCTACGCTTCGAAGACTGAACACCTGGCTTAGGAGTACTATGCTTGGGAGAGGAAAGGCTGACTGGATTATGCCTGATGAGCGTGTATCGGAATTTTATGAAAGGAAACCGCGAGATAGTGGAAAAGAAAGTTATACTTAGACAGATTTACGGCAAATCCGAGAAGATTATTATTAACATACAAATTTAGCTCAGTTAAGTACATTGTAGGCAGTAGGTACATATTATAAAGTGGTAGCATTAGTATGTTTAGTGATTAATAAAAACAGTTTTTCAATAGTTTTCAGTTTTATTTTGTAAGAAATCGATCTTCGTTCCCCCCTCACACCCCTTCAGGGTAACTAATATGAGTTGCCCTCTTCTAGTTAAGATCTTGTGTACACCTTTGGAAACATTCAAATGAGGATATACATTTATGTTATACATTCAACAGTAAATATTTAGTGACACAATTATACGTATAGATAAATGTAGCATATTTTATAAACTCTATGGCATAAGTAAAGATACGCCTTTGTTTTCCACAGTCAAAGTTTAAGAGAAATAGTTATAATCATACCTACTACATAATGAACATTTCAACAAAAGACACCAGTATTTCTAGCCTATTATTATTTATTAAACAAATTAAAATGGAATTAAAGTTATCAGAATTCTGATTTTGGTTTATTTCCTCTATAAACAGTTTTCAGTTTAAAATACCTTACATTTCTTACACCATTTCTTGATTCAACTTGTACATGTAGTCCATATAAGTAGTTCGTATGCGAAACAAGACTTTCCAGTTTACATAACCTAAACCTAATAAAATATTTTATCAGATCATACAAGCTGTCTTAGACGACCAGGTGTTGTTAAAAAAGGATTTGATTAACATTGATTACATTTTTTAGTGTTAAATTTCTACAATAAAAGTGAGTGATCTTAGCATGTTTATACAATTATCACATTTTAGTACATTGAATTGTGTACTAACCTATCTATTGCCCTAAGATTGTGAAGGGGTTGATAGTAAAAATCAATAATTTGGTGTACAAAAACCTTTGCCTATCGACATGGATACCTTAAACGACATGAATGAAGACGTCAAACCTGATGTTACCAGTGTGGATTCATTATCAAATTTTCCTGAACCTACATGTCATGTCTGGCTTCAAACCAAAATCAAGGAAGAATTATCTCGTGATGAGCTGGAAACAAATGGTAAATTTTCATCGCATGCACACTAAATAAATCAATAATCAGTAAATATCCAAATATTAGTAGTTTAATGCGGTAAGCCTTAATTGTTATACATTTAAAAACGAGAGAATAAGGGAAATAATTAAGGTGACCTTGTGATATCTTTAGAACATAACTATTATTCAGTGATTCATATATATGTGTTACAGTGAAACAGGAAGAGGTTCGAACATGGGAATTGCCATCAGAAGTGTCTGCTCTAAAGGATGATACTAAATATGATAATGATAGGACCATCAAGCTGGAACCATTACATGAAGAATTAGATTTAAAAACTGAAATCTTGAGTAACAGCAAAGAGCATGTAATAGTTGAGCCGCTAAGAAAACCTCTTTCAAAGTGTACACATAAAATAAGCCTGCAAAGGCATCAGACAACTTTTACAATTGAGAAGCCTTTAAAATGCAGTATGTGTGACTATGAAAGTGCACCGAAGTGTACCTCGCAACAACATATAAGCAGTCGTACAGGAGAGAAACCCTTCAAGTGCGGTATATGTAACTATGGAACAACACGTAAGAGTGAATTGCAACTACATATGAGAATTCATACAGGAGAGAAACCTTTCAAGTGTAATCAATGTGACTTTGAAACTGCTTATAAAATTTGCTTGCAACGACATATGAGCACTCATACTGGAGAGAAACCTTTCAAGTGCAATCAGTGTGACTTTGAAAGTGCCTATAAATGTAGCTTGCAAAGTCATATGAGTACTCATACAGGAGAGAAACCTTTCGAATGCAATATATGTAACTATGGAACTACACGTAAGTATAAATTGCAACTACATATGAGAACTCATACAGGAGAGAAACCTTTCAAGTGCAATATATGTGATTATGAAAATGCACGTAAAGTTAACTTACAAAGACATATGACTATTCATACAGGAGTGAAACCTTTCAAATGTAATCAATGCAACTATGAAAGTGCATTTAAGGCTATCTTGCAAAAACATATAAGCACTCATACAGGAGAGAAACCCTTCAAGTGCAATGTATGTGACTATCAAAGTGCACGCAAGCAAAGCTTGCAACTACATATGAGTATTCATACAGGAGAGAAACCTTTCAAATGTAATGAGTGTGATTTTGAAAGTGTATATAAATTTTGCTTGCAGCGACATATGAGCACTCACACAGGAGAGAAACCTTTCAAGTGTAATCAGTGTGACTATGAAAGTGCCCTTAAAAGTGACTTGGGAAGGCATATGAGCAGTCATACAGGCGAAAAACCCTTTAAATGCAGTATGTGTAACTATGGAACGGCACGTAAGAGTAAATTGCAACTACATATGAGAATTCATACAGGAGAGAAACCTTTCAAGTGTATTCAATGCGACTATGAAAGTGCACGTAAGGTTAACTTACAACGACATATGGGCACTCATACAGAAGGGAAACCCTTCAAGTGCAATAAATGTATCTTTGGAACTACAAGTAAGTGTAATTTGAAACTACATATGAGTATTCATACAGGAGAGAAACCTTTCAAATGTAATCAGTGTGACTATCAAAGTGCACATAAGGTTAACTTGCGAAGGCATATGAGCACTCATACAGGAGACAAACCCTTCAAGTGTCATACATGTGACTACAAAAGTGCAAGGAAAATTAGATTGCAAGAACATATGAGAATTCATACAGGAGAGAAACCCTTCAAGTGCAACGTATGTATCTTTGGAACTACACGTAAGAAAAGTTTGCAACTACATATGAGTATTCATACAGGAGCTTAGCCTTTGGAAATGCATTATGTATGACAATGTAAGTTCACAGAAGACTAGCTTGCAACAACATTTGCAGACTCGTACAGTAGAAAACATTGGATGTGTAATGTGTGTAATGTAACTACAGAGTGCCCATAATTTTTCCTTGCAGCAGCATATGAAAACACAAAAGAGGTAGAGATATAGTCCGAATGCAGTTTAAGTTTAAAGAAGAAGACAATCATTAACAAGTGTTTTGTAGATTTTAATGGGTAATTGTTAAAAAGTTGATATTTAAATGTTGTACGTAGTATTACTTGTAAGATATACATGTGTGTCAATAATAATAATAATTACGGATCAATTTGAAATGTTACTTCGTTCTACTTGGTAATAACTGTTTGCGCATAATATTACTACAAATGTAAAACACAATATAGTAGTGGTTGCCAAACTTTATCGATTCACAGCTTCCGTAGTGTACTAATATTTTTCCACAGCACCCAAATTTGGAACATAAGCCTATCGAACAGTTGCAGTATGCAGTTCCTGTGGTTAGGTTGGTTAAAAAATAAATTAAAAAAAATAAATTAAACACGTATTTCAAACGCAAACACTTTATATAAAAACTATTAAATAATTACATATTTCGAACAATCGTATTGAATTATTAAATCGTATTTAATGGATGAATGAACCTTTCTTTCTCCTCTCATTTTCTAAAACCTTGGAATTAAAATGTATACAGGTACCCTCATTTTCTATTCCGCGTTGAATTTGCACGATAATTACTTTCATCATCATAATGACTACTGAAAATCCATCATCGCACATATATGGCTTTGCAAATGTAATTAAGATTGCCTGCTCTTTACCAGTTAACAGGGGGTATTCATTTTTTATGAATATTCAAAAGTCAGTTAGTTCCATGTTGCAAATTTTCTTCTCGATATTGTTGCATGTCAGCTGGATACGATTTTCTTGTACAGAAACAAATTCAGATGAAGTTTGCTCCCTGAACGGGTCTTGAATTAGTTGGATTATTTAAATATTATCCTGTTGAAGGTATTTTTCAAACCATTTGATAGGCCCTCTTCAAAAACAAATCGTATGATATAAGAGTAATCAAGTTATTGGAGATCACAAACTGCTGCATCAAAGGGAAACAATCTTTGTCATCATCTACATCAATTTTTCTTTTCCATATATGTAGTTTCTTTCTAAAAGTAAAAACTTTCTCAACTAGTTTCAAAATGTGAATTAGATTTGTACGATAAAAATTATTATTTTTTGTTTTGCCTATATGGCAGAAAGCTGTATATGAATTCTTTGAACTATCTCACAAAATTTGAAGCCACAAAAAAAGATCTTGAAGTTCGTGTACTAAAATGAATAGTTTTTTTTAGATTTTATTTCTTTTCTTCCATAACAAAAAATTGCATTTTGGTCTTAATAATAATTTTACAAAACTTCCATCTAGTAAAATAAGTTCTTAAAATTACTATAATGAATGAAAAAAAATTAATTGAGATTTCCAATGTTAAATAATAATGGTAAAGTTATTATTTGAACAAAACTTTTTAAGGAACTAATTATTAAACTTAAATATACCTATTAAAAATTTAGTCGACAATTAGTGGTTTATTGTCCAACAATTTTAACGAATTCCTTTTTTGTTTCAAATTGTGGTAAACTTTCTCTAAAATTTGATCCGTGCATGTATGAATTCGTCTCTTGATTGTTGTCCACAGACTGAAGCCAAAATTTCTGTTACCAATTTGATACATCTCTCCACCGCTTGAGTGAGCCAAGGATATTTTGAAATGTCAATTTTCTCAGGTACATCTAAAATCATCATTTGCAAATCCTGAACTGACATTTCTCCGTTAATGGTGGTTCAGTTATAGAAACAGACGTCCAATCGATCAAGTCAGTATAGTCTTCAGCATCGAAGTTCAATTGAGGTACTACGAACTGACGAATTCCTTGACTATCGTTGCCTTGCGATCTACATTTTAATATTTATCTGAAACCCAATTCGCGACCATACTTTCGGCTCAGGTAACATGGCTAATAAAATGTTCTCAAAAATACGCGTTGCCCCCAATGACTCGATCTACTATTGCCATCATTTGGTTCATTTGGTAAGAACCGTGATTCCCTGATGATAGTTAAAATGTGTTTAGGGCCGTCTTTACATGAAGGTTTAGTTTTAATCTCGAACCAACTAAACGCATACATTCGAATAATATACTGTGTTAGAACCAACAGTTCCTTGGAGGGTTTCTCAGTTGCTACATATAATCTCAAAATCCACTTTGAAATGGACCATTTTCCCTGGTTGTCTTTGAACCAAATCGTAAGATATTTTGCCTTCTGAAATTGCTAAGCACGTCTCGTATGGATACTTTTCATCTGTACTTAAAATGTTCAATGTAATCTGAGGCAGTTCTACATGTATCTTTTCGAAAGTAACTACCGGCATATTTGCACATCTATCGGTGGCTTTTCCAATGACGCCAGTGAAGCCTTTTGGGTCATTAGTTTTATCATCTACGTGATCCATTAAGTGACGCAGAGGTAACTCCTTGCAATGTAATAAACATGTGAACCAATGTATGTACTGGTTTGCCTATAGCATTCTCAAGCTACTTTATGACAACCATTCTTCATTCCCGTGTTGACCACCGTCCCATCGCATCCAACTACCACTATTTTTTGCAAATTAGTTTCTAATCCGGTAACCAAAAAGTTTAATATACTTTTCCTAATACCACAGCTAGCTTTGCCTGATGTTCGGGTAACGTGTGCCAAATACTCCTCCCCTGGCTTAGAAACCCAAACAATGTGATCTTGAGTAGGTAATGGTTTTTCTGTGATGTTCGATCGAACTTTTTCCAGAATTAACGACTTACCTTTTCTTCCATCAAAGTAAAGTCCGCTTATTTCAGTATTTTCGTGGCAAGTATCCTGCAAATCTTGACGGCATTTCTTACATTCTCGTTTTATTTTGCTTCTATCGATAACTTTCGAGGGATCTTGCTCAGTAATAACCTCAATATCCTGCAGAACATAACGTACCTGCTATAACTGTCGGATATACCTGTTCTGTCACAAGCTGCATCTAGATGTGGTAGTTTTATTCTCGTTTGCGGTTGTGGAATTGTCTTCGAAGTAGATGGGATAACCCTTGAAGAAATTACGAAGTTATCATCGTCATCACTAGCAATAGTTAAGAGTTGCTTCATATTCACTATTACTTTCACCACCTGAACTTAGCCTGTCTTCCACCATCTCAATTGTAGGTACGCTTTTGACTAATTTGCTTTTTATGTCTTTTCAGTTTTTCAAACTCATGTATTTTCCGTTCCTGTTTTTCCTATTCTTTTTATTGGTTTTAATATCAACATTCCCAATCCCCATACTTCGTGTTGTTCTTTGGTCAATTAAAAATTCACGTTCCGATGAGAGTATTTTGTTTATACAATGGCAAAGAGAAAAATTTTCCCATTAGCAAAATTAATTAATCTGGGCTAGACCCAACGAGAATTCAGGCAAACCCCAAAATAATTCGCAGAAAACTAACTAAATTCTCGTGTAGGTAAGGATGATTTAAATAATCCACGAAGCCTGAAGCTTCCACAAACTTAAATCACCTTCCACAAGTTTACCAGCAATCCACAACTTGCACGGCTAATAACTCAAGCGGAGGTCCCTCAGATATCCATATTTCATAAAATTCTCCCCGCCCAAAATCAAAATCCACCTTCAACTTTAAAGAATTTCCCGAAATTCCCTAAGACTAAAGGAACATTAAAAGTTCGAATCAAGGTTGGCTGCAACAGGGAACCGTAGACAACCAAATACACCTATCAGTATGCCGAGGTGCTAACGGGAAAAATACACATAAGACTGTTCTTGGTCGCGTGTGTTCGAGAGGTAAATAAAACTACCGTATACTTCAGTATCTGCAGACAGACTGCTATCTTTTATTATGCACACACACAGTGTTGCCAACTTTTATATGTAACAAATTTTTAAGATACATCCAACACCCCCACTATCTTAAACAATTAAACAGTTAATCCTAACTTTTTAACAAAATAAGAATTTTTGACTGTTGACAAACCTTTAGTCAAAATATCTGCAACCATTTCGTTGGTTGGGAGATACTGAAGATGCACCAAACTATCCGAAACACAGTCTCTAATAAAATGGTATCTTACATCTATGTGCACAAACGAAGATCACGATAATGATACATCTATGTGCTTTGAACGCTTGCCATAAACAGGGTTTACAGCTAATTTTTGTGCGCTCTGATTATCATTAAACAAAATGATATTACCCTTAAAATCTATCAACTCACCAAAAACATTTTTTAAGTAAACAGCTTCTTTTGCAGCTTCACTGAGACTCATATATTCAGCCTCGGTACTACTTAGTGCAACAGTTTTTTGTTTAGTACTTTGCCAAGAAATAGGACCTCCTGACAGTTTAAACACATATCCTGTGTAGGACTTCCTGTCTTGACCGTTTGCCCAATCAGAGTCCACAAAACCCTCTATATCACTTTCATCTTGTGAATATTTTAGCTTATAATTCTTCGTACCTTTCAAGTATCTAAGTACTCTTTTTGCACACTTCCAGTGATATTCAGTGTAGTTAC